>LPNX011225793.1:0-10506 GCA_001517045.1 Pseudotsuga menziesii | reverse complement strand
TTGGGATTTACCAAGAGTAAAGAAGATTCCAACCTTTACTTTGAGGTTGATAATGGGAAACCAGTGATACTACTATTATATGTAGATGATCATTTCCTAACAAGTGATGAGAATATCATTGCAGAAATTAACAAAAAAATTGTTGTAGAGTTTGAGATGAACTGGGTATGATGCACTATTTCCTGGCTCTTGAGGTGTGGAAAAATATAGATGATATTTTCCTATGTGATGGAAAAAATGTGGTAGATATCATGAATAGGTTTCGTATGATGGATTGCAATACCATAGCTACAACTATGGCATAAAACATGAATTTGTTGTGTGACACTGCTTCAGCGATAGTCGATGCCACAGTCAACATGAAGATTATTAGTTTGTTGATGCACTTCATGAACACAAGGCCATATATATGATTTCCTGTGAACACCTTGTGTCAGTACATGGTAGAGACGAGATATGTTCTCATGATTGTGGTAAATCATGTGTTGAAGTTCTTGAAGGGTATGATTACGTATGGAATTAGATATGCGATATCTCAAAGGATTATCCTGCAAGGATATGTTGACTCCCATTGGTCTACTAGTGTTGTTGATAGGAAGAGCACTTCAGGGTGTTTCTTTAGTTTATGGTTTTGCATGATTTCTTGGTTTAGAAAGAAGTAGATCAGTGTAGCACTGATTAAAGTCAAGGAAGAGTATATTTCATCTTGTTCAGAAAGATGTGAGGGACTATGGCTTCAAAATCTACTTGTGGGATTGTTTGATGTGGAGTTAGAAACTAATTGTGTCTTCTGCAACAACCATATCTATTTGAATTTGTATGAGCATTCACTATTCCATGAAGAGTTGAAGCACATAGAGATTCGATATCAGGGATATGTTTCAAATTCCAGTTGTGACACTCGAGTATATTGCGACGAATGAGCCATTAGCTAATGTATTAACCAAGCCTCTAGTGAGAGCGAAGACTGAGTACTTCAGGTGTTACAGAGAGAAACTTCCTATGGCTTGTGGTGTACGACAACAGATAGCTAAACAGGAGAAATAAATATTCTCCCAATATGTAATAGAAACCAAACATCTAACACTAAGGGACCTCGAATCATACCTTATTCCAAACGGTTGAAGTTGATCGTCGTTGAGCTTTTTCCAATCCCACTTGTGCTAACAATTTTCTCTCAACAACAGCAAACAAGACAAGCATGCTATATAATATGGTGTTAGATCTACTCTAGCACATATAATCAACAATGTATAAGCAATTAAACATATCCATGGATTCAATATTTACATTCAAATGCACATTATTGGACGGGAAAATATATTTCTATTAATCACATAATAGATTACACAAGTGACAACCTCTGTTGGCATGTCTATGAACCAGAGAAACCGAGTCCTCCACTTGGGCATCCACCACCTTAATACTCCATCTCTTGATAGAAATATCACAAGCAAGGAAAGATCGGGAAGAACACAAAGTGCTCCAAAGGGAGAAAGGGATGCAGAATCAATTATAGGAAAACTACAACAACATTGAACTATAGTTTAGTTGATCTTCAATTCCTCGTCCTTCAATGTATCCAATGGGTTCCTTATATAGCACTCCAAATGGGTAATAGAGGCTTAAATTCGAGTGATGTCAAGGCATATGGAAGGCCAGGAGTTAGGATCTTTGGACTCATCCAAGGAAAAATCCAAAATTGTTTGGCGTTATGCACACAATCTGATGTACACAGGTTTGAGGTCAAATTTCACGTGTACACGTGAGTATGGGTTTAAAACTCACGTATAGTAATAAACAAGAGTTTTCAGGGATGAAATTGGAAACATCAAAGTATAATATCAGTCTATGGGGTCTAAAGAGTCTACAAAGGAACATGGAAGGCCATCAATATGTGATCAACCATGTGTGGTAAAATCATCTAGAACATATGCCCCCTACTGGGTGAGGTTATAGGAGTAACATGATGGCTGAAATACATTATAAAATACATCCTAGAAGTGGAGTAATGAAGAGCCAGGTGGAAGAACTAGCCACTCATCAATACAATACAATGATAAATCTCTGCATATGACTACAAATACACAAGAGTACAATGGCCATGAATAGGCATGCTATACAAAATGCGACATGTGTGGTCATTGCCACATACAATATACAATAGATTAGAATATCCACAGTGGATGAAGATGTACAATAGATATAGATCTCCGTAACGGCTGAAGATACATAATGGATCAAGATCTCCATAATAGTTGAAGATGTCTGATATACACTAGAATCAAATCGCGAGAGCTAAAATCTCATGAACATTGGCACAATCAAGGAGGCAGCATATATGGAATGCCACCAAGCTAGAAGGTATTCTACATGAAATGCTACGAGTACGCATCCTAATATGTGAATAGATGTGTCAAGGTTGAACATATTAGTCGATCGTCTAATTACTGATCATTGATGGATACCATTAACATATGCGAGATCACCCACCGGTAATGAAAATGGGAATTAAGGTACAAAGTGCAATCTAACAAGTGTGAATAGATGTGTTGAGGTTGAACCCTTGGAAGAATCTATCGATGAGGGGACATTGATGTATTCCTAAGACTATTGATGGCAAGAGGACCTACCACTAATGACTGTAAGTCTCAAGGCACTCAAATGACTCTAGAATCCTATTCCTAACTAAATGATCTGATGTCAATGGAATGGAATCCGCTGGAAGGAGGGAATGAAGGCATCCCCCATCAACCAACATGAGGTACTCAAAAACACTGTATAATGTGGAAGAACAAGATGTGCACGAACTAGTAACAGTACTGGGAATGGCTGACATGCAAAGTCAAGATAACTGAGGAATGGCCGACTCATGTTCAACTTCCTTAGAACAAGAGCATAAAGGTGAATGGTGACTGAAGGTAGGTAGCATGGAATCGATATGAAAATTGGGAAATCTATGTGACACAATAGGCATAAAAAAAGGCTCCATAGGGACTAGAAGCTTAACCAGTCGGTGAAGATAAAATTAGAGTAACAAATACAGATCCTAAAGTCAAAATAATACCCAATTAATGGATGTGATATACAGTGCTCTGTTTGAAGGCAACAGAACTAAACTACTGCCAAAGATAACATCTTTTCCTATCCGGCTTTTTGGTTTTTTTATTTTTTTTGACTTTTTCAAATATTTTGAAAATCTTGAAAAAGAATAAAAGTGCTTTATAGTACAAATCTAGGAGGAGACGAGTGTTATGGGACATGAAAACTAGTTTCAAGAAGTGGAACATGCCTATGCTCAATAAAAGGATATATGTGCAGGATAACAACACTCAAGGGAAGGTCTCCTCCTAGTAAAAGGGATGATCAAGCTACAAAAGATATATAAAAAGGCTATGCTTGGCTAGACATGAGACAAGCTTGGGCTATATCGATGATAACTCAAAGTTAGGGAGCCGGTATAAAGCTCAAGAAGGAAATAAAAAGTCATGAAAATGCAATTACAACTTGATATACATAAGGGAGTCCTAAGGGAAATGGCTAGCATAAAGTTCAAGAGGAGTATGAAGCTCTTACTCAAGGACATGGCGTGACATGGTAGAGCTCTTTGACATGGAGGCATCTCAACATGGGCACCACATGCAAAATAGGATCTAACTAGAGTACCCATGTATAGGAAAGCTCTACCATTCACATAACACCACTTCTAACAGCAGCATGAAGGTTCTGTGACATCATGGAATGGGTTCATACCTAAGGTTAAAATGAAACGGTCATAAGGTAATGCATAATGAAAGCAGATGTGGAGTCCTAACCTATATGCCAGTTTAGACATGATACCTATAACAGGAACGAACGAATCAAAGACCTCGGAGAGAGTGTACAAAATATGGACCCTACATGACAACAATTTAAGTCCAAAACAAATGGAAACAGACAGTAAAGAGTCAAAACTATAATATATAGGTAGGATTGATCATGACAAATTCATTCAAAGGAAATAGTGCAGTGAATGATGGGACATAAGAACGAATGTAAAGTGTAGACCCAATGTTCACGTATCCACTACCACCGCATGACCACTGGTGTAAATACTGAGCGAAGGGAATAAAAATCCTCCACAAATGGAGTAGAGGATGGAATATGACCATTCCCAAATGCATGAGCACGGTAAAGGGCTATGATGCCCCAAGTCTGACACCAGAGTCCGTACTAGGACTAAGGACCATTGATAGGATACGAGGCATGCTAAAAATAAAAGAATTCAAACTCAAGAGAGCATAAATATACTCAAGTAACCACGATCCAAAAATCCCACTAGCGCGCAAAGAGCACACTCCTAAGAGAATCTATAGCCAAAATACAAGCAAACCAAGGGGAGGATTCATGAGCTCCCGAATGCAGCAGGTATGTCTCGCCTAGGAGAGGCTCGAAATTTGGAATACAGTACAAGAGGAGGTATGTAACCAATTATAGTGGCCCTCAGCTTCAACACATAAAGCGACTTTGTTGTCCAACCTTTAACTAGCAAGGACACCTATAGAATAACCTCTACAAGTACCCCCTGTGATACCTAGGTAAGGAAACTAAAGTCACCCCAATATAATCCATACTCAAGCGAATAGTCATAAGAGGGATCAACCATATGGGCAAGGTAGGAAAGCTTGAAACTCAAAAGAGCCCGTAAATACGAATACGATCCTAGATATATCTGGTGCTCATAGAAAGTGACTAGGGGTCATCCCAATCACAATCACGTGCGCTCCCTTGTGCTTAACTTCTGTGTAAGAGGAGTGTCCTCAGAAACACTAATTATACCAATGGTTTCACACTCTCACCTAGACAAACACCTACTTGTTTTGTTTAGTGGTCTTGGAGAATTGACTCATAATGAACTATTCCAGGACCCTAAAACCTATTCTTGTTGATGCACCCTAGAAAAGAAAAGAGTGTAATTCATTTTATTAAGCATTGATTTAAGTTGGTTGTGATTACTGAAAGGGTAAATGGTCATGCAACCAATGAATTTATGAATCAACAGTAAAGTAAATATGCCCACCTAACAAACAATGCCAAATACAATGTTTAGAATGAAAAAAATGGTATGCAACTACATGAGATGCATAAATATATTCCTTCAATATCAATGCAATCCTTCCTATATGAAATCCTAAATACAACTCTCATCCAAGAAATCCAATGCAAGTACCTCCTCAAATCCATATCTAATATGCAACTATTTTGTATTTTTCAATATAAAAGAATGAAAAATGTAATAAAAGTCATTTAAAACTCTCAGTCTCTGCAGCAAGTATAAAACACAAGCCCAAGAAGACACTGAGACAAAAAGAGTAATGCACTAATGGAAAAACAAAAATATATATGACTAGAACTAATTTCAAAGAAAAAAATCATTGAAAATGTTGTCTCTGGTCATAAAACAAGCAACCAACAAACACCATAACAAACCAGGGAGACCCAGCCACACTCAAAACCCACCCAAGAACTTCCCACAACATCAAACTCAACCAAAAATGAGGATGTATGCGATTTTTTTCCAAAAACCTGCATGTATACATGGATTTTTGCCAAAAACCTGCACGTATACGTGACTTTTGGCCAAAAGCCTACGTATGTATGTGACTTTTAGCCAAAAACCTACGTATATAGAGAAGAAAGTAGTAAAAAGAAGGAAAAGGTTAAAACCACTCAAGGGGAGTGTCAATGCATGAACATACTATAAAACACGAGAGAAACCAGACATATAACATTAAGGGACCTTGAATCATAACTTATTTGGGATGGTTGAAGTAGATCCTAATTGAGCTTTTTCCAATCCTGCTTCTGCTAACAATTTTCTTTCAACAACAGCAAACAAGATAAGCATGCTATATAATATGGTGTTAGATATACTCTATCATATATAATCAACAATGTATAAGAAATTAAACATATTCATGGATTCAATATTTACATTCAAATTCACATTATTAGACACGAAAAGATATTTCTATTAATCAAATAAAAGATTGCACAAGTAACAACCTCTGTCGGCATGTCTATGAACCAGAGAAACCAAGTCCTCCACCTGAGCCTCCACCACCTCAATCCTCCATCTCTCGATAGCAATATCACAAGCAAAGGCAAGCCTGGGAAGAACACAAAGTGCTCCAAAGGGACAAAGGGATGCAACCTCAAGTATATGTAAACTACAGAAACAATGGACTATATTTTAGTTGATATTCAATTCCTCCTCCTTCAATGTATCTAATGGGTTCCTTATATAGCACTCCAAATGGGTAATGGAGGGTCAAACCCAAGCAATCTCAAGGCATATGGAAGGCCAAGACTCAGGATCTTCGGACTCATCCAAGGAAAAATCCAAAATGGTTTGGCTTTATGCACACATCTCGATGTACGCAGGTTTGAGGTCAAAAGTCATGTTTACACGCGAGTATGGGTTTAAATGTCGCGTACAACAATAAATAGGGGTCTTCAGGGATGAACTTGGAACCTCAAAGTATAATTTTAGTCCATGGGGTCTAAAGAGTCTATAGAGGCATAGTGAAGGAAATCAATATGTGATCAACCATGTGTGGTAAAATCAGCTATAACATCAGGGAAATCTTGTATTTGTCTAGATTAATGTCGATCGGAAGAAGGAGTGATGCGTTCCTATTCTATATTAGTGGTCTTCACATCGAACATGAAAAGGGTTGGCTTTGTTGCAGATGTGTGATCTTCACTGAAAAATGGTTGGGTCTAGGTAAGATCTGTGGAGGGTAGCACCTAGCATGAAAAAGGGCTCGTGATGGAGAGAGACAAGGGTAGCACCCAACATGATAAAGTGATGGTGATGCACAGAGATGAGGGTAGCACCTATCATGAAAAATGGTTAGCGATTCATCGATATGATTGTATAACCCAATTTGAAAAAGGGTTGGTGATGCATCGAGATGAGGTTAGCACCAAACATGAAAAAGGTTTGATGATGAACCTAGATGACGGTAGCACCCAACATTAAAAACTGCTGGTGATGTATTGAGATGCGAGTAGCACCCAACATGAAAACGGTTTGGTGATGGAACCATATGAGGGTATCTCCTAGCATGAAAAACTATTGGTTGATGCACCGATATGAGGGTCGCACCCAACATGAAAAAGGGTTTGTTGATGCACAAATATGAGAGGTACACCCAACATGAAAAAGGGTTGGTTGATGTACGAACTTATTATGATTTATAGATTCGATAAATATCACAAATCAATGGCATGAGTTCCAAGTTACAACAATAGTAATGATATCCAGTGAGGATGAGTAGTGATGATGACCGTGATGGAAGAATACCTTCCTCGTTAAGAGGGAGTGTTGCATAATGTAACTAAGGAATATATTATTATTATACCTTTGTTGTATTATGTACCTCCTTCGAGAGATGTTATTAATATACTTGGTCTTGTAAATGTACTTGAAAGAATCAATGTAAACATTTTATTGTAAGTCAGGTCAATAGTAACCACACAAAATATTATATAAATGTTATTTTGTATCTCTCTACAGAAGTCACCGCATAAAGAGTAATAATCCGGCCGAGTTAGGGAATTATTTCACTCACTTGATGACTATAAATAAAGAGGGAATGCCTCTCATTTTTACATACACTTTACTTAAGCAAGTGCGCATGAGAGAGAAGAGGTTCATCGGAGAGAGACAAGAAGTAATTGCTTTTGTCTTTGGGTTTTATCTTATCTTGGTTTTGACATTGAACTTGGTGATGAAATCTATACTAAATATCTTGTTGTGTTTTGTCCCTTATGGTTTCCCACAAGAAAATATTTGTGTTCTTTTATCTTGTTGTGCTGATCTTTCTTTCACTGATTCTATTTCTATGGTTATGATGAAATGATTCTAATGTTTAAATATATTATATAACCATTAAAATTATGACAACATCTTGCAAGTCCACATGAATACATGAAAACAATCTTTGTTAATATAACAAAGTCCAACATATAATAAGAAAATAAAATGCTAAGCATTTTCACATTGGATTTTTAATTATTGAATGTCAAATTATGTGGCATCACATGATATAACTTACTTGGGTGACTTTTGTCAATTCCATTTAGGATTACTTCTACATTATCAATAAGTATGATGAAAATTGCAGAAAACAAAAAAATTCTTGCTAGGAGAGAGACCAAATAGTGTTGAAGTTCACCACTAACTTTCATACCATATACTGAAATATAGGAACTATATACTTTGAATGAAATTATTCATGAAGTGCCACAATATCCTATATGCGTACACATCA
Organism: Pseudotsuga menziesii; assembly: GCA_001517045.1. NCBI lineage: Eukaryota > Viridiplantae > Streptophyta > Pinopsida > Pinales > Pinaceae > Pseudotsuga > Pseudotsuga menziesii. The sequence continues at coordinate 2,188 of LPNX011225793.1, read as the reverse complement.
AAACAAAGATGGTTTTCTTGGGCATTCCCTCACTAGGAGTTTCCTATCAATATGATGTTAAAAATGGGTAAAATTTTAAGAAGAAAAATAAGTAGGAGTTTAGGTCTATAAATCTATTGGTAAAGATCCATGATAAAGGTTATCCTAACTCATTGAACAAAGGACAAAGAAATGACAACCATCATCAAGAAATCTAGTTCAAGAGATGGGCACAAAATACTAATGGGAATTTGAATAAATAAAGTACAAGGTGGTCCAAATTCCAGAAAATACATTCACGCAAAATTGATGAATGTCACTTTAAGTAGTCATTTTTTTAGCTAAAAGACTTAGAAACAAAATGAGCTCATACTATAATTTAGAAGTAAATAAGAATAAGTAGACCAAAGTTGTTCGAGTTTAATCTAACTAAGAACAAAACATGATTCTCTATGATCATAGTAAAGAGAACTATAAAGTTGTGTATCATGAAATCTAAATGTGTGTCCCTATTCTTCAAATCCTATAGATTTGTAAGATATAATATGTGAAGAAGGAGCCCCGTGTTCTATTTTGAAACCAATGTTTCTGACTACAAAATAATTCAGTCCATGATGAGGGCAAAAGTTGAGAACATGATAAAGAAATGAAGGAGGAAGGGCTTCTAAGAAATAAATAGATGTCGAGGGAAGATTAAGCAATTGAAACTGACCTATCTTTTCCAATTCCCTTTACTTTATTAATAAAAGGTCTCCAAGTATTACTTAACTTTAAACTGTCATCCTTGAATTCAGAAGCACATGGTTACATCTTGCAAAGCAAGGGATGATATTATTGTTTATGCAATGCTTTAGAAAATCAAGGTTTGTCAATAAAGTTTCCCTTATTAATCTAATCTTTCCGAAGAGAACTGAGGTAGATACAATATTCCTTCCATGGTGAGATATAATTGTAGAAATCAAAGAGTTCATAAAAACTCTATATGTACACTTCTATGAAAGAACTATATGTATTAGGTGGTGCATGCACACTATTACACACAATAGATTGGTTAGGCTTGACAAACATTGAGGGTGTATTTTGTTTAGTAGAATTGATTTGAGTTCTATGAGGTCATTCTATCTAAGGGATGTTGGGAAGCATGGGCCCTACTTTATCTTGTTGGTGTCATGGTCTTGCTCGGTGGTGAATTCTAATACAGAAAGGAAAAAGTGTCTTCATAAAGTCTATGGTTGGGTGCTTGGTGGAGGTGCCTAAATGAGTTACTTGGAGACATAAATTCTTAAAGCATATGAGCTTTTTCTCTACTCTTACCAGTAATTTATCTTATGGATTTTATAATCAAATACTGAATTCATTTTATTGTTTACTCTATGAGTAATTCATACTATAATGTGGGGGGGAATTATTAAAATGTAGAAAACATTACCTTTTAATATTCTAGAAATAAATTTATGTATCTATATGTATGCACCCATGAAATCCAAAATAAATTTGTGGTTAGCATTGAATAAAAATGCACTTACTTGGGAGATGATGCAATAAACAAATACGAACCTAATATGTCTTTTGTGTAGAGAGGATGCACATATTACTACACAGCTATTAAAAGATTGCATATTGTTGAGTAGGTTTGCACAATATTTAAATAGTGAATATTAGATGGGTTTGCACAATATTTGGACTGATACAACCATGGAAGAATGCCTTAAGAAATGGCATCAGACATGAGAATTAATGATCTCTAGAACTATTACTTTTAGTCTTTTGGGACATTTAGATTTTCCATAATGCCATGCCTTTTGAGATAGGAGTCTATATACAATGTGCCCAAAATGCCCAATTACCACTAGAGAAAGATGGAAATATTGTTCATAAAATCAATGGAGAGGTTAAAATATAAGGGTTTAACGTCTATAATCCATTTCAATTACATTGAGAGATTTTTCTTATAATCCTATCCATTTACCAATAGAACAAGATCCCACCCAACTTCATATTATCATAGGAAAAATCTACAAACTCTTTGGGAAATCAAACAACACAACCGAATCCACTTTATTCGACAATGATTTGACATTAAAAGCATTATTCCCTATACACAAGAGAGAAAATAAATGGAGCATTTCATTTAACTTCATAAATTTCTTGTAAAAATGTTGATGTCCATGTACATTCAAAACTTCTTAATGAGAGAGGTGAAGCGACG
>LPNX011225783.1:0-22406 GCA_001517045.1 Pseudotsuga menziesii | reverse complement strand
TTTAAACCTAAACCCTACCTTAAATCTACATTAAACAACAAATCTCAATCAAAATAAAAAATAATGAAAGTTTAATGTTAAGAATACATACCTGGTTAAATGCTACGGAAACTTGATTGCTCCCTTCCTCTCCTCTAGAAAATCGCCCAAGATCGCCCAGATCGCTAGACCTCCTCTTTCTCCAAGCTAAAATGTCCAAATGACTTGAAAAAACCCGGCCGCGGACTGTTATCGGCGAGTTTTTCTATTTTTTTCCCAGCAGGCCGATATATTCCGTCGACTCGCGATAATATCGGAATATATCGCGATATATTCAAAATATCAGAAAATGTCGCGATAAATAGGGTGCGATATATCGCCGGGGTCATTAAGTCGCGATATATCGCGATGTCGACGATATATCGCCGATATATGCAACTATGGTCATGAATGTGTGTTTGACAATAATGAGGATTTATTGGATTCAGTAGAAGATATTAAGGACATGGTTTGCATGATTAGAAATATGGACAAAGTAGAAGAAACATGTGACCATGAACTTACCCCTAAACAAAGTTTATTTTAAGTAATGATTTGAGTATAGATTTAGAGGGTTGGATCAATAATGTAAAGGTATCAGTTCCTGTACCAGAGAATGTAAAGGTTCCAGCCCAAAAGGATAAGCCACCCAAGGCTTTAGTAAGTTCTCCTCAAGTCAGTAAAGTGTCAGACCATTTTCAGAGTGTTTTAGAAGAAAAGACAGTCGAGGCATGCCAGAATGAATCAGTGTTTTTTTAGAGTATGGACAGTGTACATAGTGTAAAGGATCATGTTATTTTTGTTAGCTTCCCAGAAAATATGAAGGATGGAATCAGAATAAAGGGAAGTTAACAAAATATGGCATGAACAGTTTTTTGATAGTGTGGACTTTTGGCAAATTTTCAAAGACGTGAGGCACTATCAAAGTCACAAGAAACAGGAAAAGGTCAAACGAGCCACAAATCAGGTTTTTCTTCAAAAAGATAAATACTTAGTGTCCTAAGCGACACTTTCTGTAATGTATCTCTAACCCTTTTCCTTGCATTCTTTTAACAACTTTGTATTATTTCATTCTTTGAAATTATTTATGCATATATGTATGATCATTGTGTAGTCATTTCATTTATTCATTATTGATTATTTATTGGTTTCTACATGAAGACTTATGTTGGTTATTGGTGAGAATTTGTGGTTGCAGAGTCTGGAGTTCTCGTATGCTCTCCGATGATCGAACACACGTCCCCAAGTTGGAGCCAGATGTTGCCCACCTATTTCAACTAGGTGGCAACCTCATGTACATTGAAGATGTACATTATGTGCAGTTTGTACCATGGAAAAATTCTGGGGATTTTTCATTCAACAGGGCAATTATGCCCCTTTTGTACACGAAATGTCCGCTCCCCTGTGTGGGATAATTAATGTAACTATATATGTCATCATGGGTCATTCCTCTAAGGATGTCACCATGGACTTTATTATCAGAGAAGTCCTCTTCACCGAGTGTTTTTTTTCCCTTCCAGTTAATTTTGTTAATTAACAATTTTAATTGGTTGGGTTTTTCACTCACAAATCCTCCAAAGTGGTGAATTGGCGTTCTGATAATCAAGCCCATGAGGTGGCTAAGGTTTCAAGTTGTTGTCCATGACCATGCTAGCCATATCTTGTAGTCTTGCGGAATTTCGTTAGGATTTTAATTTCTATTTTGATTTTTTCTTAATTAATTAACTTTACCATTTGGTGGTTAATTAATTAAGTTTTGATGTAATAATGTAATCTCTTGAACCTTGGCATTTTGTAATAGGGGCTATGAATGCAAATGAAAATATTATGACACCCCCTAAGCCATTGGTTCAAGTCTCATGTCATTCTGACAAGGGGTTAAAAAGTTAGAGCAATTTTAGTTAAAACAAGGTTTTCTTTTCCCAGGAAATTAATTTAATTTCCTAGGGTGAAAAATTAAATTATTTGATTTTGAAGGAAAAAATCAAATAAGGCCATGGTAATTAAGATTGGGAGGTGGCTAATCATAGTTAATTTTTATTTAAATAAACCCCCCCATGGTCAAAATAAATGTCTGAAGATCTCCTAAGTGGGGCGTCCCTCTTGTCTTAATAAAAGATAAAAGATAAAATTAAAAATTAAAGATCAAAAATTAAAAAATTAAAAAATTAAAAAAATAAAATACTAAATAGAAAATAAAAAATAAAAAATAAAAAGATAAAAATAAAAAATATAAGATTAAAACTTGAAAATAAAATTTAAAGATCAAAAATTAAAAAATAAAATATTAAATAGAAAATATAAAAATAAAAAATATAAGATTAAAACTTGAAAATAAAATTAAAAGATTAAAAAATAAAAAAGATTAAAATAAAAAATAAAAGATTAAAAGATTAAAAAATAAAAAGATAAAAATAAAAAATAAAAGATAAAAAAAGATTTAAAATAAAAGATAAAAAATAAAAGAATAAAAAGATAGAAATTTTAAAAATAAAAGATAAAAAATAAAAGATTAAATAAAATGTAAAAAGTAAAAGATAAAAAATTAAAATAATAAAATTAAAATTTGAGTCAAAAGGGGGCCCCACTTCAGTCATGGAAACCCTATATCTAAGGGTTAAGCTTGATTGTGACATGGATCTATCTTTTTTACCATTGATATGAAAAGGCACCCTTGTTTTTAATTGGTTGAGAGGGGTGCAAAGTCAAATACCTAGATCTAGTGGTGGAGATCTAATCTAGATCTACATGTAATCTTGGCCATTGATTTTCAAGGGGTTGGGGTTGCTCCTCAACTATATAATGAGGGTCTCACTCCCTCATTTCGGAACTTCTCTCATGCTATTGTTATGCTGCTGAAATCTCTCCCTATTCTCCTCTCATATTCTCTCAAGCATTGGCCCAAGCCTCTTGCTATTGTTGTATTGAATTTTGCCCTAGTTGAGCTATAATAGAAGAAAGCTTTGGAGGGATATTGTGCCGTCATTCTACATTTCATGAATCTTTTGGTGAGGTAACTTGTATATGTACTTATTTGATTTGCATTTGTATTAGCTTAGATAGCTCTCCACAAAGTATTTTGTGGAGGGATTTGTAAGTAGAAGTATTTCTGCTTCCATTTGTGAGTTTTTAATAAGATTTATCAAAGTATTTTGGTAGATTTATTGGGTACTCACCTCTTTGCTTACATTTTGCAGCTCTCTCATAAGTTTATTTACAGGTTTTCCAAGCCAAGGACATCTCTCCAAAGGTTTCTTTTTTCAAAATTTCATTTCGGCCATTTTTCTTTTTCCTTCCTAAAACTGGGTTTTATTCACTGTATAGTGAATATAACCCTTGTTTTAGGACTTTCATCCATTATATATTAGTATAAAGCTTTAAATCTGCTGTTTATATGTCATTTTCAGCTCAAAAACATTCATTTTTAACCACTAAAATTTCAGTTTTTCCAAATTTTTAAGTTCAGTTTTTTTTTATAAAATTTCTGGGTTTTACAATAATCTGTGCTAACTTTCTGATTCAGTTTTCTGCAGTAATTTCCAGCAAATAAAGTTGCTGATTTCTTGCAAGTTTATGCACATAAGAGGGGGTTATGCCGCCAAAAATTGCCTAAAAAAAACCCAGAAAAAATTTTGGTCCAAAAGGGACCCAAAAAACCACTTCTTCTCTTCTCTTCCAAAGGATTGTAAACCCCAAAAGAGAAGTTCTATTTGGGGTATTCTCTGCTGTAAATCTGTATATGAGTAGTGTAGAGATAGCTTAGAAACTAGTTGTTTAGATTTATGCAAGTTTATTTTCTGTTCACCCAGCTTCCCTTAAGGGATTGAAGTGAGGTTAGGATAACTAGTTTTATTTTCTGTTTACCCACTATCTCTGTGACAGACCACCATCTCTATCACAGAGATTGTAGTGAGGTTAGGATAACTAGTTTTATTTTCTGTTTACCCACTATCTCTGTAACAGACCACCATCTCTGTCACAGAGATTGTTGTGTGGTTAGGATACTGTTTTAGCTAGTTGTATTTTCCTTTCAATTTTTATTTTATGTTAAAGGGGTAATCATACAACCCACCTATCCGGTGTATCCTCTATCCACTTGTCATCTCCCTGTATGGACTTCAAGTTGGGTATGAAAAGCAGGAGAAGTGGGGGCTTAGCTTAATTAGAACAACATTCTTTTTTCTGCTGCAAACCCTCACACTTTATTTTTCAGTCCAAGATCAAGTACCAGCACCTCCCATAAGGGATACCGCTTGGTTGATCTTGTTGATAGTTTAAAATTAACCTTGCATGCTAATCACCAAGATTAAAATTTACCCTTAAAATTAACCAACAACAACTTCACTACCCCCTGTTCCTCTACTCGGTTATCACCCTTCGAGGTACTCGCAAGATACGACAGGGGATAGAGGAGTTTTAGTTTAATAGGCATCCATCTAGCCGTTTTTCTTGTTGATTAAAAACAGTGACTCGAAAGCGACTTGGGGTAGAAGACCGTGGGGGGTCTCTAGGCGTTCTACGTCCCCCTTGTTGAGCACCGGGGCATTGGGGTTTGACCTGGGAGCTACGGGTGGGCTTTGCTCCCACTTTGTTGAGCGCACCAGCATTCCTTCTTTGACTTGAGAAATACTAGATTGGGGTAGTCACACCACTGGTTCGAAAACTAAACTTCAAGAGGAAAAACATTAATAAAATCTACCTAAAACGAACCAAGAGACATTTCAAAACGTCCTACAAACACAGGTCACTGCTATTTATCTTTGCCTTGTTGTTCAAGGTTTTTACTGCAAGCTTTTCACATTTCAGTTACAAGTCTTTCCTTTCGATTTTCGCAAAATCTTGTGGTGGCATCTTTAATTCATTTAATTAACTAATCACATTGTTTAGTAATCTGTAGATCTTGTGTAACACAATTGATTCATTTCGTTTCAACATTTTTGGGTAAAAGCTTAATAATTGTTCCATTTATTCAATCTGTTCATAACATTTGATACAACTGTGGATATTGTTAATACTGCTTAACTGCTCACTCATTATTGTTTATATTGTTCATAGTATTCATTTGTCCATATTGTAACCTGTTTTGATTAGAGATAACACCTAAACTGTGGGTTAATTAACTTAGATTTCAATTTTATTTGTAAATTTGTAAAGTTGTAATTTATCCTTAGACTCCATTTGTTAATAGGCACTAGTCTTCATTTATCTCAAGGTCTGCTTGTCATTAAAAGGAAATCTTTGCATTTTGCATGATGCTTGTCATTCCTTAGATAGTATAAAGTCTTTAGCCTCACACCTTAATAAGATCCCTTTAATTTGTAATTAATTAAAAAATCAGGAACTTAGTCTTCTGTAGGGACTTCCCCCCTTGGCTCTGTTGGGATCTTGCCTAAACGAAGGAGTTGTGGACTGTGCTGACAGTGGTCCCCAGCTCTCGCTTGCCCCCAAGGACACACAAAGCGGGTTGGAGACTTCCCCGTGTCATAAAGTGTGTATTAGGCGGCAACAGGAAGAACTGTAAGAAATCTTCTCAGTATTTCATGGAATAATGTTCCTTGAAAGAAAAGATAAGGGAGGTCTTATCTTTTCGAGATTTTTGTACTCTGGATATACAAAATCTATTCAGACATCCCTATTGTGGGGGAAACATGACAAAGATTGCACACATGGTTGATGAAGTGTGCAAGAAAGTGGAGACTGGAAGGTTGCCTCCTGGAGCCAAAAGAGGAGGAAAGAAGAAAGATTCATCAAAGCCATTTGCTTGTCTAAGCAGTAGAAGAATGTTTGTATTTTTTCTAAACAAAGCTTCCAGCGACCATCAAGATGAAGAAGCTTCAAGTTCCTTGGACAAGAAGAGAAATGAAGTGGAGACAGAGATCCAGGAGGTGAAGTGCAAATCACCACGAGGTGGTTGCATAAGAGAAGAAGTTGAAGAGGAATGCACTTCAAGTTTCTTGGTGGGTGATCTCTAGATCACTGCTCAAGGTTTTGGCTCGCGTATGGCTGGTGAGACATATTTTGGATCAGATCCAAAAAATATACACAAATCAGATTTATAGTCATCTCCTGAGCCACAGAATGAAGAAGAAAACAAGGCCACACCGCTCAGGTGTGAACCAGAAAATTTGGTGGAGGAGCAGGCCACCAAAGTATCTGTACAGAAAGAGGATAAAGTGCATTACATGAATGATAAAAGTTCTGATTTTTGCACCAGCCATGTACACCTGCAACCATCTGATCCATGGGAGGATGGAAAGACTTACTTGCATCTGAGGACTGCAAGATGAAGGACAATTGTGAGGCAGATGAATCTGCTCCTAGTTTACCTGTTAGTGAACCCAAAATCAATGCAGAGGAGGGTGATACTGCTAATGATGATAAGGGATCTTTTAGATTAGATCCAAAAGAACAAAAATCAGATCTGAAGTCATTATCTAAACTTCCAACTGAAATGGAAGACAAGCCCCCACCAGCTGGCTATGAACTAAGAAAATTGGAGAAAAGTCTGATGCAGAGAGATGAGCATAGTTTAGAATTTTGGACTCCTTTGCAGCATGATGAAGCTGAAATGACAGGGCATGAGATGCTCTCTAATTTATATCCATATCACATTTCATTCCAACCTTCAGAGATACCCTCCACTGCACATCATGGAAGTGATTTTGCAGAAAATTCAAAGGCTGATTTGTATGTCGAGAATGAGTTTTGTGTTGTGGATCCAAGCCACAAGCAAAATGGTCCTGTATGTTAGCTATTAAAAGAAGAAACCTTGGTGGAGGATCTTCTTTGTGAGACACATAATTTGAGTGGATCACTAAAGGAGGACAGACAAAAGATTATGGAAGCCATGAAAAACTTTGTTGACATCAATGCCTTGGTGGCAAGATGTTGATGGAAATCTTTTGGTGGAGAGATGGAAGGAGAAGCATTTACGGAGGAGTACATAGCACTGAAAGAAGGCATGGCCAAGATGAAGGAGAACTATATGAACTTATTATTCGACAGAGATCATCTCCTCATGATGGCTGAGATGTACCGTAGTGCACTCAAGAAGGAAGAAGAAGAATCAGAGAGGCTCTCTAATAAGTTGGAGATCACTAGTGACTTATTGAAGAGCACACAAAGATTCCTTCAAGAGTCAAAGTTGCAAATTTGTCAACTTCGAAAGTAGTTGAAGGTGTCATCCCTTTCATGTTGCATGGAAGGAAATGTTTTGGGTATAATGGAGGGAACTCATGTGGACGACAACCATGAGGAAGGAGCAGATTTGCAGGTGTTTGTGAAGAGCCATGATGAAGAGTATTTTGGCCAAGCACCTGTTGGTATGCAGAATGGCATAGAGGAGTTCTTAGCTATGAGAAATATGGTTGAGGACATTCCAACTGAATCAACAAGCAAAGATGATCATCTATTCATGTATTGGGTAGATAAAAATATAACAGAAATAGAAGATCAAAGATGTACTAGAATTGCTTGCACCAGTGAAGGGTTGTCTGACACACATGCTAGGAAGAGACACATTATGACAACCCCTGATGGTTGGTAGAATCTGATCCAGAGGGGGTGGATGATCACATTCCATATGGATCAGAAAATAAAAAAGGTCCTTATTCATCCAATTGATTGGGTGGATAGAGACACCTTGGGAATGAAAACGGTGGGAGGTAAAGAGTCTAATTTCTGCAATAAATTATTTGCTTACTTCAGAGTTATGGAACCCTGTGTGAGAAACTTGTGTCTCTACGTACGTTTCGGATCGCAAGCCTGCGTCCATCTTCAGGAGAAATCGTACGTAGAGACACAAGTTTCTCACACAGGATTCCATAACCCTGAAGTAAATAATACAACCTGTGAAAACCTAAATAAATTATTTGTTGTGAATGGCATTGTCCTGACATGTGGGCAGCCACAAAGATTTAATTTGCAGCCATTGGATACCTTCCATACACATGCACATGAGGTGCATTCTAAATTTTTTGTGCTTGAGGAATTTTGGGATGCAGATGATGACTTCCAAGCATAGGGACATTGCCCGCAAAAGGCTGATTTTTCTCATAGAAGGAGTCCGATTTTCATGGAAGAGTCAGATGAAGATGAAGATGGGGAAGCCATAAGTTGCCTAGATAAGTGTGTCAGAGATCTGATTCATAGTTTTACCCACACTTCTATTTCAGCCTCATCAAGTGGGGATGAAAATTGGGAGAAAGAATTTTCCTTGTTGGTGCAACTGGAAGAGCTGGAGGCTTTCCTAGGAGTCCATGATGACTTGTTGAATGCACCATCACCCTCCCAGCAGCCACATCAAAACATATTGTTGTCACTTGATGCCATTCAACCACATATGGATTGGGTGGAAGATTACATGTCACACATGGAATCTTCTTGCAGAAAAATTTATGCTCATGAGAAGTGGAAGGCAGTTGAGCAAGCAAACTGCCAAGAGGAGTTGATGAAAAAAATATCCTGCATAAAGTGGTCTTGGTGGAGGAAATACACACAGTTGGATGGATTCTTGTACCCTCTAACCAATGGCAGAGAGTTGATCCATCGAAAGTGTTCACATGGACCTTCTGGTTGGAGTGTCAGTACCTTCTCAAGTTGGATGAGGGGACACTTATTTGTTTTTCCTGCTTGCATTTTTGGAGATAATTGTGATGCATCATCTTATTGTGAGCAGTTTGGACATTCTTGTGGGTTGGATGATGCCTATACTCATTGGGGTTGGACATGGGACTCACACCTATGTCATTGCAACAACATCATTGTAAGACTCAATGCTGATGTGCATTAAGCACATAATGAACTTAAGGTTGGGTGGAGAAATCTGACAGATTTCCAACTTTGCATTGAGAATTTCCAGTTTCCAGTGTAGTGGTATGATTTCCACATCATGAATATCATTTCCTGTGATGATAAATTTTTATAGTGGATTCTAATGTTTGGATACTTACAGTTGAGGAAATGGGATCCAAGCTTAATTTTGTCTGATAAGTTGTGTGGGAAGGCGTTCTCATTGAAGGGGGTGCAATGCAAGCAATGGGACCCTGGCATTGCTTGTTTTGGAGAAACTTTACATGTTGGCTTGATGGAGCAAGTCAACCTTTTTGCACATGGACTAATGCTCTAGTTCTCCTACATGATGGACAAATTTGCAGCACTCTGGAGTGCTTCTGCTTAAGGACAAGCAGATTTGGGAGGGGAGGACTGTCATGTCCCCATATTTTTGGACATAAAAGTGTTGACCATGCCCAACACATTGGGGGGTCAAAGATTCATTAATTATCTCACCTAGGGAATTTTGTCCAAAAATTATTTGAGGCATTAATTAATTAGCCTAAGGGAAATTTTGTTAATAATTATTATTGAGGCATGTATTTAATTTTTGTTCTTCACTATTATTAATTATGCAAATTGATGAGGTGGAAATAAGCTTGCCATGTCAGGGGGGTGCATTGGGAAAGTCAACTTGCGAAGGTAGAAAAAGAAGAAACTCTATGACAAAAGCAATCAGAGAGGAAAAGGGGAAAGTGCCTAAAAGCAACAGAAAAGCAGCCAGAGACAAAAGCAGAAAAGTTTTGCAAAGGACGACGTAGTTGCCTCTTGGAGAACTCAGAAAAGCTATATGGACAAAAGCAGGAAAGTTTTGGAAAAGGAGAGCACAGTTTCCTTAGGGAGACTCAGTCTCAAAAGCAGGAAAAAGCAAAAAGTTGTCATGAGCAAAAGCAGCAACTATTTGACTACGGAGGGCGCAGTTACTAAATCAAAGGGATGAGTTGGACATGGAAACATTTCCACATGGTCCTACATTCCAAATTTCCCAAGGAGGGCGCTTATGTAGCTAGGGTTAGGGCTTCTAGGTGGTTGACTTGCTCTCATAGGTTACCCAGGATGCTATTAAAGGACAATTCGACCCCATTGACTCAGTTTGGTTGATGTGTTTATTGATCTATGCTTATGTGAGCATGCCTTTCTGAGTGAGGGGCATCAGACACTTGGGAGATGAGCCCCAAACCTTTCTTTCCCCACTCCTTCAGTCCTATTCTCTTCTATTTGAAGGTATGGAGTGCTTGAGGTTCAACCATTGAAGTCATCTTAGACAATTTTGCAGCCTCCAATGGACACGGCAATACTTATCTTTGTTTTGACTAGGTCCTTCTTTTGCTTTTCTTCGACTTCATCTCCGCAGGATCTGCAGCTTCTTCTTTGACATAGTTTTTCATGCCATACTTCTTCAAGTATGAGAAGCACTCTATAATTCCATGCTTAGAAGTTCTTGACTCTTTCAAGCTTGTCCTCAAGCTTGGTATTGTTTATCATCATGATAAAAATGAGAACCTCAAATAGAAATAGAGGATAGAACTTACCAGTGAGATTGCTTCAACTTGATGCTTGCTTGAAAGCTCTTCTGGAAGACTGCTTCTAGTGGACCTAGGGTTTGATAGGGAAACCCTAATTTTTCAACTTAGGTATCTTTCAGATTTGATTGGATAGAAAGATGTGCCTCCTCAACACAAGTTGAGCAGCTTACTTATTTTCCCAAAACTATGGACATAATTGCAAAATATCTGATGCCCTAGTTTTCCCCTGCAGCAATGTTAGTTCAAAAATTGAAAGTCCACAAGATGAGAAACGTCTTATATAGAAAGATGCGCCCTCCTAGGGCGAGTTTCATGGTCCTCCTTCAACTGATTGGTGGAGGGAAGTGCTCGAAACGTGAAGCCCTAGTTTTTCTCCAGTTTCTTCCACAAAATTCACTGATCTTATTTATGTTATAGCTCCGAATTTTTTGCTCCTAAAGGTCTAAAACTTAGTCCTGAGGTAGCCCGGTGTGTCTTCTTTCCAACCCCACTGGTTAGCGCAGAATTGGATTCACCGGGTGGGACTTATGTGAAGTTTCCCAAGGTGACTTATTTCAGGACTGTTCAGCATAGCGAACTTGTACAGACTGCCACGTGTCACTATTTCACCTTCAGGGTCTAAAACTTTTACCACGGAAACTACAGTCCGTTCCATATCTGCAACATCTTGCGAAATTTCATTTGGACCTTCCTAGCCCGACATATAGCAATTCTCCCTAGGTCACCTGTTTAAGGCTGAATTCTGGAAGAGGCTGGAACCCTGAGTTGGAGGAATCATATCTCATATATTATAGCGAATCTGAGGTTGAAACTTTTACACAAGGTATAGCGAGATTTTATCTTCGGCCTGTCAAGGTCTCAGCTCTTGAGCCTTCTCCAATCTTGAGTTATAATGAAAGTTCCAACATGACTAGTTTTTGTCTTCTAGGTTTTTCAAGCATGAAACCCTAATCTTTAGTAGTTGTAGCTCTAGCAGTGTTCCCACTGCACAAAGACTTCTTTTAGGGTGGCCCTGATACCATGTTAGATTTTTAATGGTTATACAAGATCTAAAAATATTTGGCATCATAACATCATAACCATAAGCAAAGGATCACTGAAAGAAAGACAAGTACAACAACACAAGAGAAAACAGATTTTCCTCTGAGAAACCACAAGAGAGAAAACCCTGCAAAACTTCCTCAGTATAGAATTCGACCAAGTACAGTGTAAAACCCCAGCAACAAGAATAGTTGCTCATCTTCCACAGTAGACTCTTTCTCTCTCTCTCTCTCCGGCGCAATACTAGAGTGTAAGGTGTGTGAGAATGAGAGAGGCGCCTCACCTATTTATATTGATTAGGTGAGTGCCTCAAATAACTAACTAGGTCGTCCGGGTTCCCTAATTAGGGCCCACCTACCTTGGGAGACTCAAGATACATTTTATATATTACTTTTGTGGATACTATTGCCTCGACTTACAACAAAGGGTTTAACCAATGACTTTTACATGACCAATTACATCAAGGACATCTCTGAATGGAGGAATAACATCTCTGAAGGAGAATACAACAAAAGTACAATAGAATATCTTTCAAAGTTACAATACTTTAACATGAGTATCCCGAAAGGGAGAAAGAGATTCGTGGTAGGATTAATTAGAAAATATTTCTATTTCTTTGTTTTTGTTGTTTCCTTTAAATTTGTAAAATTTACCTGGTTGTGCTCTCCCGAGTATCCTGAAAGGGGGAAAGCGACTCGCAGTCGTGATTAGTTAGTTAATAAACACCAAATTAGGTTCTTAAAATAAATTAACGAAGGCTCCTTCCCCGTATGCTATGCACCGCTATAGCTCGTATGATCAGCTGGTTGTACCAAAAAGGGATACGAGTGACTAGAATAATAGGGAAATCCATATAAGCTCGTCTCTTGAGAAGTCAGGAGGTTGCAACGAGTTGATACCATAGAGTCAAGGGGCTACTCCAAGCAGGTTATGCCTCGCCCCATTGGACACTTGGTGAAACTGCTTTAGCGCTCATTCCGAAAGAGCCTGCCTTATTGGGCCAAACTAACAAATACCCACTCCCTTAATCACTCATTAATAATTTTAAAACTGACCAACGAGAGAACTGCAATACTTACACGACACAACAACACTCCACTTTTACAAGCACTCCATTATTCATCGGCACTGGTCTATGTTATGTTTCATGCTTAAATCAAATTTTGCAAAAAATGTCATGAATGATGTTTACATTGTCATATGTTGTTGATGTAATTTCTTTCTTACAATAGTTTGTTGTGATCTTTTATCCATTTTACGTTCAACTCCTATATTCTTTTCTTTTGTTTTAGAATAAAGACTATAGATTCTTTTTATTAGGGACCACCCGCCTTAGCTTCGCTAGGAGTTGGCCTAGACAGAGGAGCTGAGTATCAGGTGACAACACTTGGCTCGAGCTTGCCCCCAAGGTCGTACCCATTGGCTTGAAGATTTCTGCCACGTGACCCAAGGTGTGAGTTAGGCAGCAACACACAGCGTGCTTCCATAGCGAGTAGGACGTGCATTTGGCACGTTTTTTGCGACACATGCCAAATGCATGTCCACCACGCTGCCCTATCATGCTCCAATGTGCCAGACACTTGGTACACAAATTCATAAAACTTCAACAAACATCTCCAGATGTGTCTCTGTGTCAATAAATTTGTCCAGACTCCCAATGTCCGATTGATGTAGTTCAACTTTCGAAGTGTGTAAAAAAATTAGATCTTTATGTCTATATTTTCTCTATATTCTTTTTTGGTAAACTAGTACCTACGAAATTTTGAACCAATGATCTTACGCAAGGAGTGCCTTAACAGTACACCCTCTCACCGTCTATTCTACGCCCCATAGGCTATATTTGTATGTATGTCTCCATGTCCCCTATGTCGCATTTCAACAGGTTTATGTGCCGTGTGTCAAACACCCATATCCTATGTATGTATGTAATATGTATATATGTTTCCGTGTCCCCTATGTCGCATTTCGGTGGGTTTATGTGTCGTGTGTCAAACACCCATATCCACATGTCCCCATGCCATTGACTTATAGGTACAAACTCTACATGTATGGAGCAAGATAAAAAGAATAAATGTTAAAATGACTTTTAAAATTGGAAATTTACAAACATAAATGCCCATGCAACTGATACTGAAAATGGAAACTTTATCCACTTCACAGCTGAATAAACCATACCTTTCAAAAAATAAAAATGACCCTGGAACAGAATTTACAATAGATAGCACTTGATTACTAAAATCTCAGAAATACTGATTCCCAGAAGATTTTCTTCAAATTTTGAAATTATATATGAAAGAAGAAATAAGGATTTAAGTATGAACTTTCATCTTTTAAATAAAGCTACGCGCAAAAAGGCAAATGATCTCTTTATTTTAGCCAGCCTCCCTATTACTTTTGAAGTCATATACTTCCAGATCCATTACCAGTGTGAAAAGAAAACTGTGCATTGATAAATCTAATGCTTAAATTGCTTAGCCCTCTAACAAATCTTAGCCCACTGAAATAGTATCCGAGTCTAATTCATTGTTTTACATTGTAATATGAGAAACGTATATATGTATGCATACATACATCTATTTAAATCCAACAAGTTACAAAGAAATAGGAAACTAAAGAATCTCAAATATGATATAAGGTCATCTAATTTAACAATGAGTAATGACAACTACAGGTTGTTCAATTACCTGATGCAACATCTTCTTTTTCTCACCATCCCATGTCAGACAATAGCCATCGTTGTCTCCAGTAGCAAAAGTACCATAGCTAATTTAAACAGACAGAAAACTATAATCAGAATTTATTTTGATTTATTAACTCGAGCATCGGCTTTACAAATATAATTTGCTAAGAATATCCAGTGCCTTACTTAGGATGGTACTCAATGGCATTCACTGCAGAAGATAGGGAACATCTGGCACTCCTTGACTTCGGAAGGCACCGGAAAGCATAACTGGCATTACAAACATGCATACTCAATTATTTTCTAAATTCCAGTTACTTTTAGTGGTGACAGTTTAATCTTCAAGAAAGTAAATACAGTTTGTCCAAGAAGATCAATCACACTATCTTCAACTCAAGTTACTAACAAAAAAAACTTAACACTTTTAAGTTTTCAAAACATTGCAATGAATAACAATTATTTTACAGAAAACTAATTTACAATCTTGCCAGAATATGCTATAATCTAGAAAAAGTATAGCAGGAATCTAAGCATATAAACGAAAAATTGAAAATATGCATCCAGCACAGAAGTTAACCATTAGTCCTAACAGTCAAAAACAAATCTTCCAGGAACAAACCTGACAATGAGCAAAACTTACGTTGGCACATGTCCAATCATTGTAGCATACTGGTCTCATTCTGGGGACATTCATCACAGAAAACCTATGTTACACCAAGCTTCAAGCATGGGTGAACAACGGATAGGGGGGCACAAGTTCATGCAATGGCTCAAACATACCCGGTACCCTCCTGATTTCCAACGGAGGGAATCGCTAGATCACATAATACGAATAGAAATTATAAAAATATTAATATGTCTATTACCACTTAAACTAACACCTAAGATGCAAAACCTTCACCACAATGAAACTTTAAATGGAACTCTGAAGAGTTACCACCTGTGTTACCGGATCCACCACCCCATTGTGTAGGATCCGATCCGTGGATCTACGGATCCAATACGTATCTGGATCGGATCCACCATGGAAACAGATCCCCTGCAGAAGGAAACGTATCCTAGTCCCATGAAACGGATCCTGTTAAAAATATAAAAATTCCTGAAATTTTCAAACGGATCCTGTAAAAAATCAAACAATTGAAATTTTCAAACAGATCCTGCAACTTCCAGTGCCTCTATGACCCATTGATCCCCCCAAAAATTATTTTTTAATGAAAAACTTTAAAAACCTTAAACACCTAATGGCTAAAAGTGTAAACCCCAGTCCTGCTCAAGGTCTAATCTATCCTTATGTCAAGTTATGCCCTTGAACTCCGATATATCAATATCAAGGTCTGCTCTCAACGTTTTTTTTTATATATCTTTATGGTCAAGGTTTGTTGTCACGGGCTGATCTATCTTTATGCACTATGTTGTTGCTCACTTCACCTACACTGTTATGTAGTCTTGCCATAGCATTCAAGAAAACCACTTTATTCCCTGCTGATAGGGACATATGGATTTGGCTCACAAAAACACTATTTTGATCTGCTTTGCTGAAATGGTTTTTAAAATTATCAATATCACAACTTATCAAATTATCAGTTATGGTAAATCAACTCAATTTTTGGCAATAACTTATAGTTCTATTCTTGTGTTTCCTAAATAGTTTTGTTTCTCCATTCTATTTTTCTATTTGTTATAAAAAAATATGTTTGTACTTGTCGTTTCCCCGCCGTATCCGGATCCTGGGTTTTAAAAAATCTAGCGAAAACGTATTTGGATCTGAATCCGTATCTGTATCCTAGTAACTTAGGTTACCACGGTCACCTTAGCACTCTCTTCCCTCACTCCAGGATGGTTTACAACCAATCACTTGGGGTGCTTCCCTATCTTCACTAGATCTCAATGATGTACAATGTTTTACATATGATTCAGGGGATGTTTACAAATCTGTATGAAAATTTCTCAAAGCTGTAAATTTCCATATTTATTGGACAGCAAGAGAAGTTTAATATAAGATTCTGGAAGTGGCAAAATATCAATTTTTTGGGGGATTTTAAGATTACAATGTAAAATAGAAATTTTCCAATACTTTTTTGAGAATTTTAAGAGGGTTTTAAACTATTACAAATTGGCTATAAATGTTTAGATTTTACTTGAGCAATTATGTTATTCAGAATTTATGAGACTTTAATTCAATTTATATCATATCATAATAACTATATGCATAAGGATCACTGAAAGAAAGACATTCACAGCATACTCAAATATTTATCCTGCAAAACCCTCTTGGGAAAAAAAACCCAGCAAAACTTCTTCAGTATAGATTCATCAACAAAGTACAATGTCAATACAACAAAGAGCTAAAGCTTTCTCATAGAAAGATATTGTTATAGCTCAAAATGACACATCTCTACCTGTGACCACTTTCCCATGATTTCGTCACATGTCAACATTTCCATGACGACACTTCATGAAAGTCACTGAAAAAACACCTATATTGGAGGGACCCATAACTAGAAGTCTGTAACTCCGTTTGACCTCTTCTGTGCACCATTGGAAAGGTATTTGAGTTAGCTAAACCTTTCCAAAAGACACCAAAGTCTGAAAATGCCCAAAAGTACCCTAAAAATGAGCTTTTTTTATGTACACGTGAATTGCCTTAAGGAAACCCGCGTGTTGCACGCGACCTGTTCACATAATACCCTCGTGTGCCCTAAATACGCTACTATTTACAATGCAATCCGCGTATCATACAAGAGTATTTGTACTGCAACCCGCCTGTACCTCCTGAATACGCAAATGTTCTCTCGGCAACCCGGGTGTTCGTCCTGTAGATGTCAAAAAGAGAAGTTTCTCGAAGTTTGGGTAGTTTGGGTGGTTATGCAACGGACTCCTTCAGTTGTAACTAATTTGTCTTCAACGCTGTCTCTTCAGAAACATATAAATAGAGGTAGGGAGGTCCATGAGAGGGGACTTGAACTTTTGCATTGCCATGCTGGAGGAATTGGGACTCTCTTTCCTCCCACCTTTTCCCTAGAATCTTTCTCCTTGTGTTGCAGAGCTTGGAGGCCGAGTTCCTTGGAGAAGAGAAGCAGCAGAACTAGATCAAGGTTTCGTGAGGTGTCCAACTTGAAGAGAAGGTATATTTGTACTTGTTTTCAAGATTAATAAAGATGTGATGTCCTTCTTCTTCCCAAATCATTGTTCAATGTGTGATTGAATCTATGTTTATGTTAATCAGAATAGTTTCTCATATTGTTTTGATTATCATTACTTTATATGCGGTCATATTGGTTTGAGGAAGGTATAATTCGTTTTGCAGGTCTCTTGGAGCAAAAGGAGCGAGAGGAGCAAGAAGAGGATTGAATGGTTGCTTGGATCAATCTTCGATTGTTAAGGTATGAACCATTCTAATCTCTGAATCTTGTTTATATTTACTTGCAAAACCATTTGCATCCACCTTTCAACCTTAGTACGTTGATGGCCTTTTAAACCCTAGCCATAAGAAACTTTCCTCTACAACAAAACTGGCGACTCCATTGGGGAGAGCCTTGTCTGTTTGGGGTTTCTCTGTATTTCTTCTAGTCTTTTGCATTGGTTTCAGGCCTTTCCTGCCACTTAGGAACACCTTCTCTGTCTGATAAAACACCTCCCCTGCCTTCCTAAGGTAGTTTTTGACCTTTTTTGGGTTTTTTCTCACCCACACGCGAGTTGCAGATTACACAATCGCGTGCATAGTTTTGTACACGTGACCTACTATACTGTCAACCCGCATGTGACACGCGACCTGTTAGTAGTACAACCCGCGTGTGCCCCTAAAACAATGTTTTTTTCTCATTTTTGTGGTTTTTTCTGTTGTTGTGGATTGTTTGGTAGGTCTTTTGGGGTCCTCTGCAGGTGCATGACTCCAGGAAGTTAGTGGCATCCCCCTTGGTTGTTCTTTATCTATGTGGTAAGCCTTTTTATAGCATTAGGGTTTGTTGTTTGCTCTTCTCCCCACCCCCTTTCCTTGGCTTGTATTTTGGCTTATGTTTCTGGTTAGCCTCTGTCAGTGATCTTTGTCTGAGTTCAAAAGCTTGTCGGTGTTTGTTTCCTTCTTCTTTTGTTGGTTAACTTCACTGTGCCTAAGTAGTTGACTTGTCTCTTATGCAAGCTTTCCTTCCAAGTAGGGTTTATACTCACTTTAGGGCATTCTAGAGTCTGTTTGGTGGTTGTATAGCAGAGTTCCTTTTGCTTTGTTCTTGTTATCTGCATTCTTTATTTTGTAGGTAGTTTTTCTTTTGCATTTATAAAAGAAAAAGAAAAAGAACATATAATTGTTTAATATGCATGTAGATTAGACTTTTGTCTTTAATGCACTGCATATCATTATTTTTGAAAAAATAAAAAGAAATTGTTCTTTTGTGGCTTTCAAGTTTCTATTTGAAAAAGAAAGAGAATAGTTTTTTTTTTGCATTTCATTTCTCTTTGCTTAGTCATTTTGTTTCAACTTTGAGTCATAACAACACATGAGTTTCACGCCAATTGCCTCTGACTAAAAACGGCCTTTTAAAATGAACGATATAATTAAAAATTATTAGTAAGTTTTATTTTTTAGGCTCCTACACCAACTAGCTTAGGCTAGACTTGTGGATTAGGGAGTTTCAACTCTCCACAAGTATTTGATTTCAGACGTAGTTAGCCAATCACTAGGTGAATCCTCTTCTATGTTGACTGTATCTGGGAAGCTCCTCTCAAAAGGGAGTTCAGCACGATGCCGCGTGAGGACTTGGACTGAGGAGATAACCCTCCAATTCCTTGTTCAAGCGTAGATCAAGATTTTTACGCATCTGGGGACTTCTGTCAATACCACCTCTTGGGCCCTGTGCGGTGCCAGTGTTGACAGGGTTTCGGGCTTTGCTATCCTGCCCATGCGTACGAATCAAGCTTGAGACTGTCCCCCCAGACTCTCAATATAGTTGCGGTAGCCTTTAGTTTCTTTGACATCTAGGGTTCATACACAGGTATACCGAAAGGCTATTTCTAGTCTACCTTGGACGGGCTTGGAAGGTAACCCCAGAAGAAGGTGTGGGAGGGCGGTTGGGTGATTCCTCCGCTTCTGCCTAAGAACATCTACAGGGACGCCAAGTAACTGTCTATCAGCTTTCTTCTGGAAGGCATATCTTATACCTGTTTGTCTGTTTGGCTTTAGGAATTTTTTAGTGAGTGTTGTGTGGTTTGTCTGTACTTAGTTTTCCTTCAAGTGTGTGCTTTGTACTTTTGGTTGCCTGTCGACCTCAGACTTTGTCTTATTGGTTGAAGCTATGGCTAGCACCCCTTTGAACACCAACCAAGAGATCCCCATGCTGGGAACTCCTTGTACTATTCCTCTCACAAGGAATGTTGGTGTTCCTTTGATGGCCACCCTTAACTTCCTAGATTCACCCTAGGGCTACCGTTGTGGTTTTCCACTCCAACTCTCCTGAATGCCCCTGATGCTTCTCAAGTAAGCTCCTTATATCAAGGGCATCAAAACACTGCTTCCCCTTCACTTGTAGCTGCTTCCCCTCCTCCTTCTACCTCATGCAGTGAAAGTACTAATACTAGTAACTGGCAGTCTAAAAAGAGTAAAAGGAGGAGGAATAGGAAAAAGGCACATAAGAAAGGGGGCACCCATCCAACCTCTGCAAGTCATGTTGGATCTAAGCACTCAACCTCTGCTAGTCAAGTTGATCTTCACCATCCAGCCTCTGCTGATCATGCTGGTGGGATCCTACCAACCTTTCCAGGTCATGTTGGATCCAGTCACTCAGCCTCTGCAGTTCATGCTGAGGGCACCCGTTCAACCTTTGATGTTCAAGTTGAACCTCCCCATCCAACCTCTGCAAGTCATGTTGGATCCATCCACCCAGCCTCTGAAGGTCATGCTGGGGGCACACACTCAACTGCTGCAAAGCATGTTGATCCTAATCATCCAGCCTCTGTGGTTCATGCTAGTGGTGCCCATCCAACCTCTGCAAGTCATGTTGGACCCAGTCTCTCAGCCTCTGTAGGTCATGCTGGGGGCAGTCTCTCAGCCTCTGTGGTTCATGTTGAGGACAAACAGTCAGCCACTGCGAGTCATGTTGACACTGTTGAAAAGACTAACCGTTCAAAACACAAGCCCAAGTTTCCTTGTAAGCTTTGTGAGGGAGACCACCTTACTTATAAACGCCCTTCCATTGCGGAGGTACGAAGAGTTTGGTTTCATGGTCATCCCGTTTTTGAACATCCTGAAGTCTCTCAACAACGAGCCTCTCTTAGTCATGTTGGACCCAGTCACGCAGCCTCTGGTGGTTATGTTGGGGGCAAACTCTCAACCTTTGTTGATCATGCTGAGAGCAAACAGTCAGCCACTGCTAGTTATGTTAACACCATTGAGAAAACTGGTTGTTCGAAGTGCAAACTTAAGTTCCCTTGTAAGCTATGCGAGGGATATCATCTTACTCACCAGTGCCCTGCTATCGCAGAGGTGCAAGGACTGTGGTCCAAGACTCAAGAAATTCCTTCTCCTGAACAACCTATAGTTTCTCAACAACCAACTCAACCTTTGGTTGATCTAGTGATCGAACCTTCCCAGTCTTTGGTTCACCCCACTCTTCTTTCGAAGAGTGACCCTTATGTGATTGAACCAAAGTCATCTTTGGTCAATCCCACTCTCCCTTCGGAGAGTGACTTTCACAAAGCGGTTGAATCGATTCCATTGTCGATCAATCCCACTCTTCCTTTGGAGAGTGAAGTGTCTACTAGTCACATTTTCTTCACTACCAGTTCAGAACTTGCTGAACAAGGGAGCACTGAACTCATTTCGAATCAACCCCCACCAAGCTCTCGGATTGCTTCCTTTGATTGGGATAGCCTAGTTGAGTTGCGCCTTCCTTCTGATGCGCCTTTCTAGATAAAGGTCAAAGTTGAACAATACACGATTGCTCATTGTATTGTTGATGAAGGAGCCTCAGTTAGTATCTTGTCTGCTCGTACTTGGCGAGGCATGGGATCTCCCAGCCTTGTGTCGACTGCTAGTCAGTTGCTGGCGTTTGATAGAAGTACTAGTATAGCCTTGGGAATTCTTGCTCAAACACCTGTTACTTTGGGTGAGAGGACCCTCTTAGTTGACTTCATGGTGATAGAAGACCCCTTGGACTTCAATATGCTCCTCGAGCGTGATTATGTCTATGCCATGCAAGTTGTGGTGTCAACATTCTTTCGTGTGATGTACTTTAATCATGGCGAAGAAATTGTCACTATCGATCAGTTGGATTTTCTTGATCCGTCTCCTGACCCAACTAGAGACCAGGTCTTTCCTTTATTGATTCCCAATGCTTCTATAAACAATACCCCACCACGGGTGAGCTATGTGGCCTCATGTCCTTTGTGTTCAATTGCTACTGAGAAGCAACCTCTATTTTCATGCTTACCTTCTCATGACTTGGTCCCAGCAGTTGACCAGATGAGTCATCCTATACAGACTGTGGAGCCTGGTCTCCACTCTGTCGATCCATTTGAAAGTTTAGACATATGTCCTATCTCAGATGATCCCCTTCCTTCGGATGAGGTCTTCCTAGAGTCTTTAATACAGTCCGACTTTCTTTTGGATGTTCGTTCAGTTGTGACTAAGTCTAACCCTGATTTGCTTAGTAAGCCTAATCTTTCCATGGATCGGTCTTCTTATGTTGGTCTTTTTGAGTTTTTAGACTCTCCCTTCGAACAGCAAGTCAGTGATCCCTTCCTTTGTTGATTAAGTTGTCATTGATGCCAACAGTGCCTGGTCATTGATGACTTCAGTTGAGTCTTGGTGCCCCTTGTGGAGCCCTTAAGGGTCAGTGTTTGTTTTGTGGTTGTTAGTGTCTGAGGAGACCTTTTGAGTTTGCCCAAGCCCAAGTCTGAAGCCCTTGGAGGCCTTGGGACAATGTCAAAAGCCCTGTTCTTCCTGGAGAGTGGTCAAGTTGGCTTAATCAAAATATTAAGGTTAATAATTTTTTTTTGTTTTAAATCAAATATTAAAAAAAGAAGGGGTTTTTATAAATAAAACAATTATTTATTTAGTTTAATAAATAATAATAATTTTTTTTAAAATAAGGAACATGGAAATCGTTCATCAAATATACTCATTCAAAATAAAAATAAATTTTTATACTCATCAATTTATGGAAATCGTTCATCATTCTCCATATAAATATACCTTAATTCTCCATATAAAGTACCTAAGCTTTTCGACAGAGATGAAGGAGAGCTGCGATTTTTGATAGAGGAGTATTATTTTTTTTTTTACGAGTTGTGGGAAATTTTATGGCATTTTAAGTGAA
>LPNX011225774.1:0-43896 GCA_001517045.1 Pseudotsuga menziesii | reverse complement strand
CGAGCCACCGTGTACGCAGTTTCCCTTTAAAATCTCTTTTGAATCTGGAGTCATAAAGTAACGCCCAGTATCCTTCACTGAAGACCTTCTTTTTAATGAACCGGTTGTGCCAATTAGATCTCTGTTGCTGAAGCAACAAAGTCTTATCTACTGCCGCTAACCGCTTCTCGTCCAGTTCATTCAATTGATTCAGTCTTTGCTTCTGCGCTTCTGTTACATCCAGGTTCATTTCGGTGGCTGTCTTCAAGGTTTTAATATCAAACTCAATTGGAAAGACAGCACTCTTTCCGTACACCAGATCATATGGGGAGAACCCTGTAGTGTCACGCCAAGTCGTGCGATATGCCCACAGTGCTTCTGGAAGCCTGTCAGCCCAATCCTTTTGATGACTATTTACTGTTTTAGTAAGGATATTTTCAATAACCTTATTGGTGCTTTCCACCTGACCATTAGCCTGGGGGTGATAAGGTGAAGACACCCTGTGCTGCACATGATACTTCCTGAGCAAGGATTCAAATTGGTGTGACACAAACTGCGGACCTCCATCAGTAACTATTTCTTTTGGCACCCCAAAATGGGTAAAGATCTCACTGTACAGAAAATCAATTACTTCCTGATCATTAGCCTTAGCCAAAGCTACAGCCTCCACCCACTTGGTCATGTAATTAGTACAAACCAGAATATAGACCTTCTGTTTGGAGGGAGGACTGATGGGGCCAACAAAATCCAGTGCCCATCTCTCAAAAGGTTCAACTACAAGTTGGGACTGTAGGGGCGTCTGATATGTTCGATTGGGTTGGCCCATCCTTTGGCAACTGTCACAGGACTGGACATACTTCTTGGCATCCCTGAACAGAGTCGGCAAGTAATAGCCCATCCGCAGTGCTTTGTGCCCTATTATTTTATCTGCAAAGTGGCCTCCACAAGGCCCCTCATGACAGGATTTTAATATAGAAAAGAGCTCATCTTCTCTTACACATCTCCTGATCTCAAGATCAGGCCCTATGTAGAAAAGATGGCCATTTAACCAACAAAACCTGGCACTGTGTTGAATAATTTTTCTTTTTTCTCGTTTTGTCATATATGGCGGGAGCTTCCCTGCAACCAAATAGTTAGCAACGTCTGCATACCATGGAGAATGAACTGAAAGTGCAAATAGATGCTCGTCTGGGAAAGAATCCTCAACAGGCAAACTGTCATCACTGTTAGTAAGACGGGATAAAAATTCAGCAAGAACATTTTCCTTCCCAGGTTTCTCTATAATAGTGATATCAAATTCTTGTAACAACAAAAGCCATCTGGTCACTCTGGCATTAGTAACTGGTTTATTCATTAAGTATTTGATGGCAGAGTGGTCAGTGTGCACAAATGTAGGATATCCGGTGATATAATGTCTAAATTTATTGATGGAGTAAACAATAGCAAGGAATTCTTTTTCAGTAACAGTGTAGTTAAGCTCAGCAGGGGCTATATTTTTACTAACATAGTAAATGGCATAAGGTTTTTGGTCCTCCTGCTGTCCTAATACTGCCCCAATGGCAGTGTCAAAGGCATCTGAGGAGATATGGAAGGGCAGGGTCCAATTAGGTCCCCGCAAGATAGGAGCTGTAGACAGCCTTGCTTTAAGTTCATCAAATGCTGTCTGGCATGCTGCATTCCACACAAACTGTGCATCCTTCATTAACAAAGAGAACAGAGGAGAAGCCAGTTTGGAGAAGTTTTCTATGAATCTTTGATAATATCCAGCATGTCCCAGAAAGCTTCTCACCTCTTTCTGAGTTGAAGGAGTAGGTATATTCTGTATTACTTTAATTTTTGCAGGGTCTACCTATATGCCATTAGCTGAGATAAAATGCCCCAATACCACCCCCTCACTCATCATCATATGGCACTTCTCAGTGCTTAATGAAAGCTGAGCCTGTTTACAGCGAGTTAAAACTTTCTTTAAATTTTCTAATGCCTCATCGAAATCCCTGCCATAGGGAGTGAAATCATCCATGAAGATTTCGATGCTATCATTGACTAATTCAGAGAATATGCCAATCACAGCTCTTTGGAACGTTGCTGGTGCATTGCACAATCCAAATGGAAGTACTCTGTAAGCAAACGTTCCCCAGGGACAGGTGAAGGTGGTTTTATCCTGATCCTCAGGAGCAATTTGGATTTGGTTGTACCCACTGAAACCGTCTAGGAAGGAGAAGAACTTCTTCCCTGACAGGGTATCAAGTACCTGGTCGATAAAGGGTAAAGGGAAATGATCCTTTTGGGTTGCTTTGTTCAATTCCCTGTAATCAACACAGACCCTCCATTTCCCATTTTTATTGGGTACAATCACGAGTGGGGAGACCCACTCACTATCTGAAATAGGGTATATAAACGCTGCTTCCAAAATTTTCTGGATTTCCTCCTTCACTATATCCCTCAGATTGGGGTTCATGCGTCGTTGGGGTTGACACATAGGCCGAGAGTCACTTTTGATATAAATGTGATGAGTGCACAGATTAGAGGGGATACCCCTCATATATGTATACTCCCAGGCAAACGCCCCCTTATATTCTTTCAAGAGGCTGATCAGGTGTTTTTGTTCCTCTGAGGAGAGACTAGGATTGATATTCAAAGTCCTTCCAGGTTCTACCTCAATCGGAATGCTCTCTGAATTTTTCACAACCGGGATTATGTTTGTGCCACCCACCAAGGCTTCTTCCGTAAGGTTTTCTTGCCCTTCCTTGCCCAGGGTAGTGTTAAGAATTTGATAGACCTCTCTATTTACTGAAGTGGGTTCACTAATGAAATTGCTAATGGTATCATCTTCTATCTCATTTTTAAAGGTTAAGGCCTTCCCTATAGTTAATAATGGCTGGACATCCTCCTCCTCCTCTTCCTGCTCTATCTAAAGGGATGTGTCAGCCTCTAGACTTGGCCGAGCTGGAGGATACAGGGTGAGGTTTTTAGTATCCATACCATCAGATATCGTCATAGACCCCGATCGACAGCTGATGCAAGCATCAGATGTGGCCAACCACGGTCTCCCCAGGATCAATGGGTGTCCCCCCAGCTGCGATTTTGGTTGTAACACCAAAAAGTCAGCTGGGTACTCCCATGAATCTACTGATATAACAAGGTCTTCCAAGATCCCTTCGGGTCTGATGGTGGATCTGTCTGCCAATTCCAAAATAGTAGGGGTCGGTCTAAACTTGGTGAGCCCAAGCTTCTTTACAGTTTCCATGGTTATAACATTGATTGCTGCTCCCAGATCCACTAGGACGTTGGGTATCTGTGTCTGTCCTATCTTTACAGTAACGATAGGATTACCAGGGTCATCGTACTTAGCCACAGGGGATTTTCCTGTTATCAAGTCCGATAAGTTTCCTATGACATGAACCGTAGGAGGATCCCTGATTTTCCTTTGTGTTCTTCTTGTACACAGCTCCCGAACTGTTCTAGCGTAAATGGGCACATCTTGAAGCGCTTAAAGGAGGGAAATTTTAACATAAAGGTTTCTTAACTCTCCGAGGAGGTTAAACTGAGGTTGCCCCCCCATCTTTGGTAGCAGTAATCTCTCGGGGTATGGTGGCTGCTTTATCAGATGGGAAGGCTGTATCTCTTCAGGTTTATCATTGGATGGTTCAGTCGTCCCTTCTAAGGGATGCCCAGCATCCTCAATGATGGGCCTTGAGTCAAATGGATGCTGTAAGCTCTCCTCTTCTTTATGCTCAGAGGATGGAACACCCTCTGTAATCACAGGTTCTACAATTTTCCCAGATCGTAAATGAATTTCATTACAGGGTACAGGGGAAAGAGAGTAGGCTGGCATGTTGACAGTCTCCAATTGGTGGACTGCTTTATTGTTTGGGTTAGGATTAGGTTGGGCAGGCAGCTGGGGTCGGATTGGTATATTCGGGACAGAATTGTTTTGCAGCTACAGCTGTGACTGTGGAGGTAAGTATTGAGGATATGGAGGAATTTGGGGGAATTGAGGGAATTGAGGAGAGTACGGTGCTTGTTGAGGTAGAGGTGGTTGAGGAAACTGGTTCCCAGGATGGAAATTCCTCCATCCAGGAGTCCATGATGTAGGCTGGGGTGGTGGCTGTGTCCAGGGATTCCATGAATTATAGGTTTTCATTGCAGGTTGAGAGGAATTCCACTGAGTATAATTTGAAGGGAATTGTGTATTCAAATTTTGCGTATTATTCCAATTCCCCATATCATTCAAAAATGGGAGAGAGTCTGGAGACATACCTTGATTCCGAGGCTGCCATGGTTTCTTCTGTGCGATAAAGTAGGCCGCTTCCACATCCGGGTTTGATGCTTGCAGAACGGCCTTGACTTGAGGAAGTGACGGACATTCCTTCATATCATGGTTCAGCTCACACAGCTGACATACGTTCACTTTGTCAAGCGAGCATTCTCTCAATGGATGATTCTTCCTACATCGGGGGCAGAACACACCCAATGTGAGATCCTCTACTGCTTGTTTTTGTTTCGCCTTCAGGACATCAATTTCAGAAGAGATGGAGCTCATCATTTCTGTTTTAAAATTTTTAAGTAGATTTCCTATCTCTGCTTGGGTGGTGCCTCCGTTAGATGATTTCTGAGTTCGGTCGAAGACGTCACGTTCCAGCTTTTCTCGTTTATCCCGCTTATTATTTCTGGACGACCCTCTGGAGTATCTTTTGCACAGCTCCACAATTTTGTCGAAAGGTTCCTTGGAGATGTCTCCCTTACCAAGCAGGTTTAACATATCTAGACAATCATCCCTGATTCCCCGAAGCAACATTATTTTGAGTACATCCAATCCCATGTTCGTCTGCCCAGCTCTCTGCACATTGTACAACAGTCTTTCCACGAAGTCTTCCAAACTTTCGTCCTCTTTCTGCACCATTTTAAATAACTCCTCTCTCTTATCCTTGGTGTTACAGTATTCCTGATATTTCTCCAGGAACACTTGCTTCATTGCATCCCAATTAGTAACGATTCCTCCCCCAAGGCTCATGAACCAGCGTAATGCATTGTCCTTAAGGGTAGCAGGAAAAAGTTTTAGTTTTTGGGCATCGGTGATATAATCGTAACTGCGACAAAGAATATCGAATTCGAAAAGGAATTCGTCTGGGTCTTCTGCCGCCTTTCCATGGAAACGAGGTAACACCGATGGTGAGATATTCTTCATAGGAGCTGCCCCATCTGGTTGTTGAATAGGAAATTGCAATGTAGCCACTGTTCCCTCTGGCAGGGAGTGATTCTCATGATGATAGTTTTCTTCCATCACTTCTTCCTCGTCTGCCCCATGTCTGTTACTCATCTCTTCTTTTGTTTCCTCCTCTTCGTCTCCTCCTATGTTCTTTCCTTCGTTTTTCTCTTGTTCCTTGTTCTTTTCTTCGTTTCTCCCTTGTTCCTCGTTCTTTTCTTCGTTTTTCCACTGTCCCAGGAGCTTCTGGTGGTACTGATCCCACTCTTCCTTAGTTACACTCCTCCCGTTGATGTGATAATTCGGACCTCTACCAGCAGGTCCCGTTGTAACTGATGTGTCTTTGTTTACAGGGATGGCTGAGGACGTCACAGCTGCTCGTGTATTCTCCACCGTGGATCCTGACACTAGCGCCCCAGGATCAGTAGGGTTTCTTTTGTTAGGAGTTTCTTGAAGACGAGCTCCAGTGGATGAATCAATTTTGTCAACAAGGTCGTCAATGAACGTCCTTCTGCCCAATGGTGCTCCTCGACCTCGACCCGAGCCACCTGCATTGTTAGTATCTTGTGGGGTTTTGGGAGTTGGGAATTGATCACTTTTTACCCTTCTAGTATTCATACAACCCAAATCATTTCATCACAAAAATAAAAAGAGACTGACTAAAAATAATTATCAAATGCAACTACTGATAGTGTTTAATTACCCTTCCCCGGCAACGGTGCAAAAATGTCGAGCACCCTAAATGCAGATAAGTTATTATCAACACACAAAGCTTACGAAATTCATTGTCAACCCGAGGAAGTCTTTTGTTTCAAAGGGTAAGTGCACAATATATGCTAAACACCAAATCATTGTAGTGAATACTGTTCTTAAACAACTATGTTCATCCCTCAACTTTGTGTGATCCCACCAATCTTTTAACTCTACAAATTCAACCTTTCCTTCTATGCATCAACCAGAAATGAAATTAACAATTACTGACAAAAAGGAAATCCTATTCACAGCCCAAATTAATGGAATTTCCTATTGATCTAATCACACTCGGAATCTGTAATCATAAATTAACTGTAGTCTAGAAATTCAATTGCGACAGATCAAGCTCAGCTATTCTAAGAATTGAATTGCAGAAATAAAGATCAACACTTATAAAAATCAAGAATTACAAAGGGTTCGTGGGATATCAACCTGAAACCATGAGATGAACAGAGCTATGTACAACTATTGAATAAATTACATAAAGACTATCTACTCAGTCGACTGTTACGCTGTGACAGTTATCGATCTTAAGAAATGCAATACTGTAAATCACACATACTACTGCTGCGCACATAGAAAATATGATTAACGAAACATCACACAACCACAAATTAAAAGATCCTACCTTAACTCAGCAATCTCTGCGGAAGGCGGGCCCGGCCTTCACACAGAGACGCTGGATGAACAATGTACAGCTCCCTTAAACCAGCAGTAGCTCTTTGTATTAAAAAGGAAGAATTATTACAGATTGCTCCCACCGTTAATACACTAAATGAATTAACTATTTTCCAACCCCCCTGGGTCGAGACATCTTTCTGCATTTATACCTACAAGTGATAACATCCCATCCTATTGCAAAGGGCAGCCATGAAGATCTCTGATCTTCAGGTGCCCTGAATAACATTGTTTGTTACAATACGTGGCATGATACAATTATAGAAAACGCAAGAAGACTGTTGACTGGCCCAGAAGTAGCGATCTTCTCAGATCGCCATAATATTCAAGCAGCTATCCTGAAGATCCCTCGATCATAGCACATTCTGTTACGGCTGCTCTGACCGGCTCTTGTCTGGAATATCACGTGCCTCAATCGATGATGGACAGGTTGAGGATCCCTTTTATGTCACGACCATCCCTCATCCCTAGACTTGTTCAGCTCCATTCCCCTGTATTCTGCTCATCTCACATTATCTTCATAGATCACACATATTAGCACAATTTCGAGAGATAAATAGCCTTAATTGTCACAAGAATAAGCATTAACTAAGGTAAAATAATAATCAGTCTTACCTTGACAAATTAAGGAATAAAGTGAAGAAAGTCAGTCTGATTGGCATGCTAATCAGTGTAAAACAAGGGAAGAAAGGTGATTAAAGATGGTTAAAAAGGGACCAAATTTGGACTCAACAACATGTTCTTGTTCTAACAAGCCTTCATCTACTCCCTGGTTTCTCTCTTCATTTAGGGTATTTTCTACAATAACTAAATCTTGCTTTTGAACTTTTGATGGTTCATCTTCATTATCTTTCCTTTCATCTTCATTAGTTTTATTTTGTTGTTCACTTTCAGGCTTTTCAACCCTTTGTGTCATAGGCCTTTCTTGTACACTATCTTCTTTTACTTTGACTATGACCTCTTTCTTCAATTTTTTGACTAAGTTCTGTGCTTTGTTCACCTGTCTTTTATTTTATTGTTCCTCTTTCTCACTTTGAAACCCATACCAGAATAAAAAATAATCCCAGATCTTTCCCTTCTTTTGGAGTACTGTACTTATGATTAATTTTATCATACCATGATGAAATATGGACTGCTCAGTATGATCCTGATGCTCCCTCACTCTGCTAGACATCTTCTGCAAACTCTTAAGGAAAAAGAAAGGAAGGTTCATCTTTGATTCATGATTTAAATGCTGTAGAAACCTGAAATGATATTTAAACACAAAGGCATATCTTCCTTCACAAGTTACATAGCTTTGTAGGATCTTGATTGGATCTCTCCACTCTGGTTTGAACTTCTATATATGTACTCCTTTACCCCAATCTGCAACAACATTTTGCAGCAAGTAATTCTCTGAATTAAAAACAAAAGGCACCTTCTTGAACCAATACTCACCTTCATCAGCAATGCATGTAGCCTCTGATATTAACTCTCTAGTCAACTCAATTTTTAGGGTATCAAATGTGACTATGTCTTTTTATAATCCCTAAGAAAATTTGTATGAAACCTCTGTATGATGGCCATCAATTTTCTCAAAATAATTCAACCAACCTACTTCTAAAAATAACCTTGCACAGTGAGGGAAATTTTGAGCCCAAGACATGTTTGAAGGCTAAGCCCTATTTGTTTTCCCACTTCTCTTCATTTTGGGTGCTAGACCTTAATTGTGTTTTCTTCAGCAAAGAGTTAAAACTATTTGAAGGTTTGTTATTTTAATAGTCGACCATAAAATGAGAAAATTAAATCCTTGATATGAATTTTTCCGTTCACAGACTGGTAAGTATTTTGACCCTACTGACAGAATAGACTAACAATTGAGCAAAAACTAGGTTCATAAACTTGTATTCTTAGTTAACACCAGTAACTAATCCTCTGTCAAAGCGAGCCCGAACTCATGGAGCATGTCAGCAATTTGTTTCATACCTGTCTTAATAATTAATTCGGTTGCTAAAAATATGCTTTCTTGTCTTCCCAGGTGTCCAATATCTTTCATAAGTCTGTCTTCAACTTCCATGATCGCGCCAATCACTTACCCTGCAAACCCTAAATGGATAACTATCTTCATTCTTCAACCATGAACTTCCAGGTCTCAATACGATTTCTGTGATTTTTCATGCATTCAGTAAATTCATAATTAATAATGAATTACCCTCATCATGCATGATCATTGTTGTTTAAATGATCTGTATCTTCTAACCTATGGACAACTGCAATTCAAACAAACGATTTTTACCTCATCTCAAAACACTTGTCACAATGATTATTATGGCCCAAACACGTATTGATATCCTTGACAGGTGTGAAAAATTCCTCTCATCGACAAAATTTGGAAATCACGAGCAAAATCATAACTTTTTCAAAAGGCACAATTTTCTTGTAGCGCCCTTGTTCACATTTTCTGTGCTTGCGCTACAAGAATATCTGTTTAATGATTTTTTAACCAAAACTCAAAACAATGTGTTAAATTTTGATAAAAATATTTTGATGAGACCTTATGATATTTCTTTAGAACCTTTCATAAATACATACATCCTGTAAGCACATAAAAAACTATGAATCTACAAAATTAAAAAAGAAAACTTATAAAATCAATCATAAACAAAAATCTACTAGCCAAAAACCAAGCTAAAAAATGTTAAAGCAATAAGAAAAATCATGTTTTAGGATAAGCATATGATTCAAACTAGAAAACAAAAACAATCTATAATAGTAACCCTAAATTTTTTCATGCATAGAGATCTCGCAAAAGATAGTTATCACAATCAAAAGCATATGAGCTTTGACAGAAATAAGGATGTTATTTTCATAAATGATTTAATAAATAACTTGTTTCCTTTTTTAAGTATAGAAAATATATAATACCTCTATCATAATTTTACCATGGTCCTCTCATATTCAATTAACAAGTTTTTTGCCAAGTTTTGTGTAAAAAGAATAATAGAAGAACCAACCCCTGATATGATAAAGATTGTAAAAATGCAAGAATATCCATCAAGGAATCTATTGAAGAGTCTCCAAAAATTGACAAGATAAATTTATACAAATCCCTAGTTAAAAGAAAAAAAAGAGGCTTTATATAAATAAAAAGAAGGAAAACGTTTCACGCCTCTCTAAGGTGGCTCCTAAGAAATTTTGAAGACAAATTCTAACTAGTAAAACTAGAGAGAATAATCATATTTATTTGAAATATTGGGATTCCTACCTTAAAAAGATTTTCCAATCCTAAAATGTCATAGTAGACAACATCCAAAACCTTTTTACAACAAAAGACATTTTCTCATTAGAAGACATTGAATTTTGGGTTAAGTGCCTAACAAATGGAAACGCTAAATACATTGAAGGATACCAAGTAGAAGCCTTGAAAATTGGAGGACATGTTCTCATTACCCACATCAACAAACTCTTCATTCTAGTGGTCACACACGGTTTCCCTAATCCTTAGAATCAAAGCCTCATTATTCCTATATTTAAAAGCGACGAGAAAATAACCCCTCTAACTATCAGACCATTATGATTAGCCATATCTTAGCAATATATATGGTATCATTTTAGAAAAGAAAATAAATGTATGTCTTGAAAGTCAAGATAATCAAGGTAAAGATCGAGAAATATTTATAAGACATCACTCTACCATGGACCACCTTATTACACTTATGATCATTGCAGAAGATTGTCATAATATTAAATCCAATCTCTTCTACTACTTTATGTAACTTAGGAAATATTTCAATACGGTGCCTAAAATTAACTTATGTAATAGATTAGAAGTGATAAAGGTTCTTGTTGAGTTAAGAGTTAACGTATTAATGTTGTATGAGACTGTCATTTCCAAATTTAAGAGAGCTAATTTGTGGTTGAAATATATTAATTGTAATATTTGGAGTTAAGAAAGGATACCCCCTCTCCCCTACTCTTTTTGAGATATACATAGATAAGCTAGAGGGTTGTTTTTAAGAAGCAACTTGAACTAGCACACCCTTAGCTAGGATAGTCGTCATCGTCCTTCTCTATGTTGATGAGATAGTTCTTATGGAAAGGTGTCCCTCTAACCTAAGAAATTAAGAATTATCAAAGATTTTTTCTCTAATATGGATATGTTTGTTAACATCGACAAAAGTAAAGTTATGATTATCAATTCCAAGAAAGACAAGATAGTCGTCATCGTCCTTCTCTATGTTGATGAGATAGTTCTTATGGAAAGGTGTCCCTCTAACATCAGAAATTAAGAATTCTCAAGGATTTTTTCTCTAATATGGATATGTTTGTTAACAATGACAAAATTAAAGTTATGATTATCAATTCCAAGAAAGACAGTGTTATCTCTCCAGGAAACACTTCTAGGTTGCATCTCGAAGATGCCTGATAACTTCAATGTTTTTAATGGGTTTCTCAATGGATCAAGTCAGATGACCAATAATACCTCACTCACTCAAGACATGAATAATACTCAGTCAAATAGAAAAGGATTCTAAATATCAATGTTCAGATGGTTTGTAATAAAGGTGAATAGATGAAGAACTCACTATGCTCGCAGATTCACACATAAAACACTTACATGTAAATGGATGATCATAACAAGGAAATGATACTTATAATTCCAATAACCCACACAGAGATAGGATGAAATCTATATTTCATGAAGTAAACAGAATAAACATGAATGAAACATCCAAGCACAAGTATAAAACAGAAAGAAGATGAAATTTGAACATATAATGGAAAAAGAGCTTGTATTAAGTGACAAAGCACACGAGAAGCTTAAATACAATAAGTGTCTAAAAAATATCCGAAGTTTGAACCCTCTAAAATGATTCTTCAATGATCTTAAATAATTTTTACAAATAAATTTCAAGATCCTCAAAATATGGATCTGATAACCTCTTTTCCTATCTCAAATCCGAATTTGTGAGTTGGCTGGAAAATGCAGAAATTTCTAGAAATATGCTGCTCTGATATTGACCTATATTTCTCAAATAAAAGAATATTTAGGAAACATGAGAGAGGTTTTTGTATATTTGTTTGTCATAAGAAAAACCCTCTCTCAGTTCTTTGAGATCCATTTTCATTTTCCCAACGTCTGTATTTCAAAAACATGTTTCAAACAGGGAAATTCTGAGATCTGAAAATTAGGGCTCAGAGATGGACTTGATTCTCCCAATATGCAACACATGTAGGAAAACTAAGAGAGGTTATTGTTCTAATACAGGTTAGGAAAAAAAAATCCGAAATGTTTGCAAAATGATTCTCCAGTCTCTCAAAATCATCATTTGAAAATGATGACTTTTCATAGTAAAAACGCCAATTTCAGTGGCTTGGAGCGCCCTGAAATTTTGGTCTAAACTGGGGCTCAGAGATGGATTTGGTTCTCCAAATATATAACACCTGTAGAAAAAATGAGAGAGTTTATTGTTCTTAGGTTTAATATGAGAAAAAAAAAATTCTCACTTCTTTGAGATTCATTTTCATTTTCCCAACATCTGTATTTCAAAAACATGTGTCAAACAGGGAAATTTCGAGATCCGAAAATTAGGGCTCAGATATGGATTTGATTATCCCATTCTGTGACACCTGTAGGAAAAATGAGAGAGGTTATTGTTCCTTGACATGTCACGCACAAAATCCTCTGTCTGTTTCTCAAAATTATCCTCCAATCGTCCAATATCATCATTTGAAAATGATGATTCAGCATAGTAAAAACGCCACATTCCTGAAAACACTGCCTCATCTTGCGGGGGAATTTTGACTACCTTATCAATATTTGAATGCAGATATGAAAGTACCATTGGAAATATGAGGATGTATAGTTGTCAATAGACTATTTGAGCGTGTAAAATGGCCTCTTTGCAGTTGAGAAAATTGAGTTTTCCTAAAACATACTCACTGTCTCCAAGGTCTTGTGCTTTCGGTGGCTAAAATAGCCCCGAATTTCACACTTTAGCTACCGAAAGCTCTACTTTCGGTGGATAATGAATAGTTTAAATGTCTGCATAAGCCACCGAAACCTGAGTTTTGACTTTTTTGAAGGATAAACCAAATCAAATGTTTTTTCAAACTTTATTACATACCTAAAGCTCTAAAAAATGAGCCTTAAAAAAATTAGAAATGTATTTTTAAATGACTTCCTACCACCTAAAATAAACAAAATTGACTAATTTATTTGAGGATATTGTTTCCACCTTTCACACACCTAGGTTATGTGGCATAAATATTTAAGCCACTCGGTGTGTCCTTGGGGGCAAGTCTCGAGTCAAGGCTGTCACCTTGTCCTTGACTCCTTCGTTCAGGATAACTCCTAACGAAACCAATGGGGGTAGACCCTATTAAATTACTAAGGCTAATTACTAAGTGTGATGGTGTTATAATGATTTAGTTGTATAGGAGTTTTGAAGTTAACTAGTAAAAGCAAAAGATAACTAGATGCAAGATTTAAAGCATATAAGCACAATAATGACACTTAATATAGATATATAATTGAAAGAAATGATCAAATAAATCACCAGTGCCTTAAATGGAGTCAACAGAGGAAATAATGTTCTTGAATGCGCTTGAAAGAATGTTTTGCAGATGTCTCTTTGTATATTTTAAATTAATGTGGAATGTGAATGAATTAAATTAGGCGAAAAGGGGACTCCAGATATACCCGAGGGGTACTTGGAGTATGTCCAAAAGTGAACTTTCACGGCTATCCGCAAGGTGTTTGTGGGATGGAATGGAGTCTCAGAGACTATTGTTCATAACGCACCCATCAGGATGTGACAGAGATCGGTGCCTCGAGGTCAGGATTTCCAGTTGTTCCCACTCTTTTGGGTATTTTGCCACCATTTACAGTTCGTTCGAGGCATTGGATTTTCGCTTGATGGTTTTTTAATTTGGGAGGTGAAGACTAATTAATCTAGTCACTCAAGTGCTTTTGATGTAGCTTGACTGATCAGATGAACCGCAACCAAGTACAGAGCATACACACTGGAGTCTTCGTTATTTTTAGTAAATTTTAGAAGAGGTGTTCTTGTTAAAAAGAAAAACCCTCCAAGAACCTCTTTCGGTCCAAGTGGATATCAATTAGGGAATCAAGGAGGGTTGATTTTATTATAATTATCAAAACAATAAATGAAAAATGGAATCAGAGATATGCAACACCGGTTTTCTAATTAGTTCTACCACGCAATCTCTTTCCCCTTGCGGGTCAATCGGGAAGTCGTGGGCTAAGTAGTATGATTAATTTTGAATTGAAAATATGGAATAATGAAAAATATTATCGAAGTATACAATATTGCATGTCAATACTAAACTAGAAAAAAAAAAAGGGAAAATACAAAAAAAAGTGAAACGGACGCGAATCGCCCCTAGGGGGATGGGGAGCGGGCTTGAAAGAGCCTACTCAAAAAAGATTTCCTTTTATTATTATTGGTTACAATATCAGAAAACTGAAATATCTGAAACCTCTTGGTCCTTATACGGGATGAAACCAAGATCTTACAACTTTCCAAAATTTTAAGATTTCAGTCAAAGGGGAGACCTTTGGGGGGATTTGAAAGCTCCTGAGGCCACTTTCGAACAACAGCTTCTCTTATTTTCTGTTACACTTGATAAAAACTAGCAAGCATGTTATAATCAAATATTCCCAAAATAACTTTAAGAGTACCCTTGGGTTAGCCTACCTTAACTAAAAAAAAACTAAGTTAAAACTAACTAAACCAGTGAAAAAGGAACCAGGGAAAGCAAGCTTTCCTTGGGATCTTGGATTGTTGTTTGTTCAGCCAATGAAATATGCACTGATTGCTGGATTTAATCTTTTTACAATATAAAAGGAAATCTAGAGCATGCAACCTACGAATTCTCTTTAACTTGCCATGCAAAACGGACGATTTCCCTAAGCTAGATCTAAAATGCTTAATGATACTTTTCAGAAATGAGATCTACACTACGAGATTTGAAATAGTATATCTATGTAATTTTTACTTTCATATAACAGATCCAAATGATATCAAATATTTCAAACATAGTAACCAGGTAAGAAAATTGATTTTTTTGAAGGAGAAAGAGAGAGAAAGAGTGCTGGAAGCCTGGGACTGTTGGGCTTTGGAGTCTGCTTTGGTGGAACACTGAGGGACTATGTCCTACAGAAGATCTTGAAGATGAGGAAGATGAAAACCAGATCAACCTCTTCACAAGTGAGATCACCTGCAACTTAGAAATCCTTGTACAAACAGATGGTTAAAACATAGGTGCTGCTGGAAAAGATAATTGGAAAGCATGCAATTAAACTTAAAATACATGCAACTCCAATAGATCCGAAACAAGCAAATAGTAAGAGCATAAATCAAACTAGAATAAACTCTTACCATAACAAGAGGGAGCTCTCTCCTTCAAGGGCAACAATTAACCAGCAAAATCAAAGATAAATAACACAGATTATACCTCATAAGCATTTGACAATCACCACCCACACATGAAGAGAATTACACCATATATATTTCCTCCAAAGCTTCTTTATTCCAGAATAATAAACAATAACAAGAGTACAATAGAAACAACACCTCAATATCAATTCTAACTAACTTGGAAGAGGTGATTTGAGCTTTATTTATACAAAAATTAGGAGATCCATCCCAGGGGGGTACAAATCCCAAGGAGCTATACCACTGCAGTTGAAGGAGAGTCCATGAATGCCTGATCTGAAGCTGAACTGAGCTTCCACTGAGCCTACTTGTCAATTGGGGGGCTGATTGAGCTGACACATCAACCTGCTGAATGACACATCAACCACAGGGCTTCCAGAAGAGCCCACACATGTGGAGGAGAGAGAGAGGGCACAATTCCCCATAAAGGAGGCTGGAGTTCAACTCTGGATCTGTCCAGATCCACTCCTTGAGTCAAGGATTTTTTAGATCTAGTAAATATGGTGCAGATCTAACTGGTTTCAATCAAATTGGTTGAGAATCCACTGATCTAGGTTTTTTTATTTGCTCCATTATTCATCAATTTATTAATTAAAATAATCAATAATTGATTCTTTGGGGCTTTCTGACCTGAGTGATGGAAAATCGCTCAAAACTAGGAAATAGTGGGTCTATAGGTTTACTGGGTGCTCTTAACTTGAAAATGAGCACCTACATGAATGAATCTGACTTCAGAGCCCACTTTTATTACAAAACCAATTTTCCCAATTAAACTATTAAAAAATAGCCTAAGTTTTGGAAAAATTAAATTTTAATAAAAAAACACTGAAAAATTTGAAAAATTTTAAAAATTAGAAAAATTTTAAAAATTAAAAAACCTAGGGGGACTTAGACATGTTCATATGACTCAACCATAATGCCTAGCATGTTTATACATTGACACATTGACTCTAATAACCTCAAGGCCTAAATGCCAAGCCGACCACCCCAACTTTGGAGGTATTGAGTGAAAAACTCAGAAATTATCAGTCGTTTATTCAACAACCAATAATAACCAAGGGAAAAAACACCCTGGGCTGATCGGATTGACAAATAAAGTCTAAGAGGCCGAGTCTTTTACAGACACTATCGTGCTAGAACATTTATTACAACTCCCCCAAGGAGGTATGAACATGTGATATAGTACAACAAAGTTTCCCATAAACAAGACTGAAGGTCTTCTAAAGTCTGAACAAGTTATCCTTGTCCAGTTCACCAGGCTCACTTGATAAAAAACCACTAAGTACAACTTAGGTGGTAACATTTTGGCTCCAACTGTGGGACGTGTGCTCGATCTAGTCTTTAAGGCAAGGAGAGGATATGAAAACACCAGAATCTTTGGTTTATATACCCTATAAAAACATTTCAACTTGAAAAGAAAACTTCAGTGGCACAAGCTTTATATAAAAACCAAATGAACCATTAAACAAAATAAATGTAATTAACTAATGAAAAAAAGTTTTATTATAGCTAAGTACAAAACATAAATGGAGAAAGTAAATGCTCTCTTTTAGGAGCTTGGTTTCCTACTCTGAGCATGATATAAAAATGTTAGGTGTAATAAAAAAATCCAATGTAATCACCTAAGCATTTTATTAACATAATTTTTTTTTTCCTTGTCTTTTTTTATCAGCCAAAGTAAGTATACCTTATTCAGAAAATGCAAACCTACGTGATGATTCAGAATGGGCGGGATGGATGGGAGATCATAGGCATGAATAATGTCCTAACAATTCTTCCCCAACTTGTATGTGCTCATGTAGGCTGCTTCTATCCATGACTGGATAGGACTGATATACCAATCAGAATGAAGAGGCAGACTGACTACATAATCATACTGATCACCGAGGCTTATCAAATGATAACTCGTTGCACAAGCCCCAAGTAGCTCCAAATCATAAGGAACCTCTATATGTGAAAAAGATGGCTAATATTGATATTCCACTGACTGCATCACATCTAAGTTTTCACAACATTGCTTCTCAATGTCTTCATTACTGATACCCTTGTATGGCTATGCATGATATGAATTTGAATGATCACATGAAAATTCTGAATGCTCCTCTTCCATACTAAGGTTTTCCTAGGCATCCAGATCCGTGCTCCCCTCTATGGACGTATTGTAGATTGGACTTCCACAAATTTTTGAATAGACACTCCCCTTGTTGGACATATCATGGATGGGATTCTCCATAAGATTTTCACAAGTTGGATTATCTATAAAATTCCAATAGTCATCACTACCATCCATGTCATATGTGGGGGACTTTTCATCCATGGCATCATGCTCCTACCTATCCATGTCTTCCTTGTACTCATAACAATATTCTTCAGAAAAAATGTTACAAGGAAATAAACTTTCCAAACCTTCATCAACATGAGGAGAACAAGGTCTAGTGTCTTCACACACCATATTGATCTTATCACAAGTTTCTTTATAGGCTTCTGTTATGATATCATGAAGAGGATCTTCAATATTATCTTCAATCAAGGAAACTTTTTGGACATATTCAATGGGATCACTTGGGATGTGTTGCTCAGTGGGATTCTCTAGAGGGATTTTTGGAAAAATATCAACATTGTAACACACTTGATAATACCTCAAGTCTTCAATGTTTTCAGCTATGGTGACATGAGGATAGTCTTCAACAATGTGTTCCATCATGGGCTCCTCCTGAAGCTCTTCAGTAGGATCATCCTGGATTTTCCCTTCCTCAGAATCTTGTTGTGTATTGGGAGATACCTCATATTCTTTAATAAGCCGCTTAATTACTTCCTTTCTTGAATAACTATGAAGAAACTCTTTGATGGGAGTATCATGGATCTCCTTTTCACTTAAATGTTCAAGAAGTGATTTCAAGTTTTCAATACTTTGTATCATGGCAAAAGGTCCATCATATGTTTCCATGTGATACTCTATCCCAGATAAGTAGAAGGTATAGATCTTTTCAAGGAACTTTTTCAAACCATTCATACTACCACTACCATCATGCCACTACTCTAAAAAAATCCAAAAGAAGCTTGGAAAATAAGTTATACATTTATTAGGAAGGCCTTGATAGAACCAACAACAGGCCTCACCCCAAAAAGTACCAACAAACATTTCCATCATATTGTCTTCATGAAGAACATTGGAGTCTACCATCAATTGAGGCAAAAATTTGACATGCCAGATGGCCGAATCACTATAATTTCCATGAAATACTGGAAGCCATTTATATGCATCCCCCACACCATTACAATAGTTAGGAAAACCCGGGATGTTTGAGAAAACGATAGGCTGAAAAATTCTGATTATCTAGGCACCATATTTCTCCTTTAATTCGCCCATATAAAAAATTAATAGTATGCATTTGATATAACCATTAAACCTTGTACTGAAAAGGTGGAGCTGTCAAGTGATGAACTTTAAATGTTTTAACATGTCACATGGGCTCATCTACACACAACAAAACTTCACAAGTT
The DNA here is from genome assembly GCA_001517045.1 of Pseudotsuga menziesii. Classification (NCBI taxonomy): domain Eukaryota; kingdom Viridiplantae; phylum Streptophyta; class Pinopsida; order Pinales; family Pinaceae; genus Pseudotsuga; species Pseudotsuga menziesii. The sequence goes on along the minus strand of LPNX011225774.1, from coordinate 25,335 downwards.
TATGAGATAACAGGGTTTTATCCCTTCAATGGAGTCGCCATGTGAGATTAAAAATATACATTTAAGAATTCTCACAAGAATATTTTTTTCTTTTTTTTTGTAAAAAATAAAATACTGAAAAACGCTAGTGGAGTCACCAGATGAAACTTAAAGATCTAGTCTAATCTTTCATCAAACAAAGCAAAAACAAAAAGGAAGAAAACAAAAGTCGTACTCAGGAATAAAAATATTTATCCCCAGCAACGGTGCCAAAAAGTGTTGCTGCCTTTCACACACCTGGGTTACATGGCAGAAATATTCAAGCCACTCGGTGTGTCCGTGGGGGAAAGTCTCGAGTCAAGGCTGTCACCTTGTTCTTGACTCCTTCGTTCAGGCTAACTCCTAACGAAGCCAAGGGGGGTAGACCTTATTAAATTACTAAGGCTAATTACTTAGTGTGATGGTGTTATAATGATTAAGTTGTTTAGGAGTTTTGAATTTAACCAGTGAAAGAAAAAGATAACAAGATGCAAGATTTAAAGCATATAAGCACAGTAATGACACTCAATATAGATATATAATTGAAAGAAATGATCAAATAAATCACCAGTTCCTTAAATGGAGTCAACAAAGGAAATAATGTGCTTGCATGCACTTGAAAGAATGTTTTGCAAATGTCTCTTGGTAGATTTTAAATTAATGTGGAATGTGAATGAGTTAAATTAGGCTAAAAGGGGACTCCAGATATACCCGAGGGGTACTTGGAGTATGTCCAAAAGTGAACTTTCATGGCTACCTGCAAGGTGTTTGTGGGTTGGAACAGAGTCTCAGAGACTATTGTTCATAATGCACCCGTCAGGGTGTGATAGAGATCGGTGCCTTGAGGTCACTTTCCAGTTGTTCCCACTCCTTTGGGTATTTTTCTGTTGTTTACAGTTCGTTCGAGGCATTGGATTTTCTCCTGATGGTTTGTTAATTTGGCAGGTGAAGACTAATTAATCTAGTCACTCAAGTGCTTTTGATGCAGCTTGACTAATTGGACTAACCACAGCCAAGTACAAAGCATACACACTGGAGTCTTCATTATTTTTAGTAAATTTTAGAAGGGGTGTTCTTGTTAAAAAGAAAAACCATCCAGGAACCTCTTTCGGTCCAAGTGGACCTCAACCGGGGAATCAAGGAGGGGTTTATTTTATTATGATTATCAAAACAATAAATGAAAAATGGAATCAGAGATACACAACACCGGTTTTCTAATTAGTTCTACCATGCAATCTCTTTCCCCTTGCGGTTCAATTGGGAAGTTGTGGGGTAAGTAATAAGATTACTTTTGAATTGAAAATATGGAATAATGAAAAATATTATCAATGTATACAATCATGCATGTCAATACTAAACTAGAACAGAAAAAAGGGAAAAATGTAAAAAAAGGTGAAATGGACGTGAATCCCCCCTAGGGGGATGGGGAGCGGCTCGAAAGAGCCTACTCAAAAAATATTTCTTTTTATTATTATTGATTACAATATCAGCAAACTGAAATATTAGAAACCTATTGGTCCTTTTACGGGATGAAACCAAGATCTTACAACTTTCCAAAATTTTAAGATTTCAGTCAAAGGGGAGACCCCTGGGGGATTTGAAAGCTCCTGAGGCCACTTTCGAACAACAACTTCTCTTATTTTCTGTTACACCTGATAAAAACTAGAAAGCATGTTAGAATTAAATATGCCCAAAAGAGTACCCTTGGGTCAGCCTACCTTAACTAAAAAAAACTAAGTTAAAACTAGCTAAATCGGTGAAAAAGGAACCAAGGAAAGCAAGCTTTCCTTGGGATATTGTCTTGCTGTTTATGCATCGAATGAAATATGCACTGATTGATGGATTTAATCTTTTTAAAATAGAGAAGTAAATCTAGAGCATGCAACCTACGGATTCTCTTTAACTTGCCATGCAAAACGGACGATTTCCCTAAGCTAGATCTAAAATGCTTAATGATACTTTTCAGAAATGAGATCTAGACTATGAGATTCGAAATAGTATATATATGTAAGTTTTACTTTAATATAACAGATCCAAATGATATCAAATCTTTCAAACACAGTAGCCAGGTAAGAAAATTGATTTTTTTGAAGGAGAAAGAGAGAGAAAGAGTGCTGGAAGCTTGGGAATGTTAGGTTTTGGAGTCTGCTTTGGTGGAACACCAAGGGACTATGTCCTCTAGAATATATTTAAGACGATGAAGATGCAAACCATCTCAACCTCTTCCACAAGCGAGATCACCTTCAACTTAGAAATCCTTGCACAAACAGATGGTTAAAACATAGGTGTTGCTAGAAAAGATAATTGCAAAGCATGCAATTAAACTTATAATACATGCAACTCCAATAGATCTGAAACAAGCAAAAAATAAGAGCATAAATCAAACTAGAATAAATTTTTACCCTAACAGGAGGGATCTCTCTCCTTCAAGGCCAACAATAACTAGCAAAAGCAAAGATAAATAACACAGATTATACCTCATAATCATTTGACAACCACCATCCACACATGAAGAGCATTACACCATAGATATTTCCTCCAAAGATTGTTTATTCCAGAATAATAAACAATAACAATAGTATAATAGAAACAACACCTAAATCCCAGTTCTAACTAGCTTGGAAGAGGTGATCTGAGCTTTATTTATACAAAAAATAGGAGATCCAGCCCAAGGGGTGCAAATCCCAAGGAGATAGACCACTGCAGCCGAAGGAGAGTCCATCAATGCCTGATCTCTAGTTGAACTAATATTCCATTTAACCTACTTGTCAATCGGGGGGTTGATTGAGCTGACACATCAACCTGCTAACTAACACATCAACCGCAGGGATTCCAGAAGAGCCCACATGTGTGGAGGAGAGAGAGAGGGTGCAATTCCCCATAAAGGAGGCTGAAGTTTAACTCTGGATCTATCCAGATCACCTCCTTCAGTTAAGGATTTGTCTGATCCAGTAAATCTGGTGCAGATCTAATTGATTTCAATCTAATCAGTTGAGAATCCACTGATCTAGGATTTTGGATTTACTCCATTATTCATCAATTTATTAATTAAAATAATCAATAATTGATTCTTTGGGGCTTTCTAACTTGAGTGATGGAAAATCACTCAAAACTAGGAAATAGTGGGTTTATAGGTTTACTGGGTGCTCTTAGCTTGAAAATGAGCGCCTACATGACTAAATATGACTTCAGAGCCCACTTTTATTACAAAACCAATTTTCCCAATTAAACTATTAAACTATTAAAAAATAGCCTAAGTTTTGGAAAAATTAAATTTTAATAAAAAACACTGAAATAATTAAAAAATTAAAAAAATTAAAAAAACTAGGGGGACTTAGAAATGTTCATATGACTCAACCATAATGCCTAGCATGTTTATACATTTACACATAGACTCTAATAACCTCAATAGGCCTAAATGCCAAGCCGACCACCCCATCTTTGGAGGTATTGAGTGAAAAACTCATAAATTATCAGTCGTTTATTCAACAACCAATAATAACCAAGGGAAAAAAACACCCTGGGCTGATCAGATTGAAAAATAAAGTCTAAGAGACCGAGTCTTTTACAGACACTATCGTGATAGAACATTTATTACAACTCCCCCAAGGGGGTATGAACATGTGATGTAGTACAACAAAGTTTCCCAGAAACAAGACTGAAGGTCTTCTGAAGTCTGAACAAGTTATCCTTGTCTGGTTCACCAGGCTCACTTGATAAAAAACCACTAAGTACAACTTAGGCGGTAATAGAGATAACATCTGGCTCCTACTCGGGGATGGAATCCTCCCTGTGAGGTTCGAAGAACCACAGATCTGATGCCTTTCCTGGACAACAAAATACACAACCTAGTTTAGTGTTCCATTGGGCATGGAGTCAGTAATACAATCTTCTTTTGAACACCTTTTAAGAGCTGCCTTTACAACTAATCCCCTGCAAACCTGTAGCATGCATATAGCCTATCCTACTTATTCAACAAACAATAACTGGAAAATTCTACTTGCTCATATAAAGAGCTTATTCTCTTTCCTAATCCTAATTATAATCAATAGAGGCTTCTTATCAAGTGACATCATTCTTCCAATGAAGCTATCTCAGAAACGGATCTGCTGAACTTATCCTTTATCTTGACCCCAAAAATAAATGAAACCATAGCATGCAGCATTATTGTTTGAAAGGGTGACAGAACCAGCTATCATCTAACAAAAATATTTTGACATTTATGATGCTTATAGATTCCAAATAATCAGCAATAGGGTCGTAAATGTCACAAAGAAATACCTCTCCATGCTCCTGTTCCAACTGAATGAGATGTAAGTTGTTGGATGCTTTCAGTGATCTCTATGTTAACTGTAGATTTCTCAACCCCTGATTGAGAAGAATGAGTGATGAACTGCTGATCTGTACTTTTTGGATCATCATCTTCCTCCTCATATTTGTTGCACTCTTCCTTTGTTTGCAAAGCAGAAAATTGAGGGCTGCCCTTACTATCTACTGCATATTCAAATCTATCACATGCTGATATAAAAATCTGTTCATTATCTTCGGGGTTGCCAAAAGGGACAATCTCATCTTCATGATAACCTAAGTCAGTATATGCATTTGATACAATGTCAAAAGCATTTGTACTATGGTTATCATCCTGAAGTTCATTAATATCTTGGTCACAATAAGAGGTGTCCCCTATTGCAGCATACTCTTCATGAATGTTTAGTTCTTTATTCAATAAATTGAATTCATGACAGCATTCAGAATATTAAAGATCATATGAAAAACTTCCTTTGCATAACAAATGAAAGGCAGCATTAAAATCTGCCAAAGAGATGATACTTGCAATAGGAAGGGACCGGTACCAATCAAGAGCAATCCCTTCTAAAGAATACCAAAAGAGCTTGATCTGAACATCCTCATGCAGAACTTCCAACTGATGAATAAAGTCATGAAAATCTAGCAAGTGTTCAGTTGGCACTTCCCACTCTTCTCCTCGAAATCTGGGAAGATTATTTTCCCATTCATCTCTACTAGGCACTAGATTAGGGTAACCAGAAATATTTGAGCAATCATAAAATTCATACCTCTTTGCTAAGATCTTGTTAATTCCGTACCAATGGAGTCACCAACATATTTCTGAGTAATGGAGTCGCCACTGAATCTGTCCTTCATGGATTCGCCAGATAGATGATTACAACCAAAACAGTGTCCAGAATTTGTGTATCATCAAAGTTGGATCTATGTCGTTCCCCAAGGAAGCTGAGCTTGAATATCTTCTCCCCGGCAATGGCGCCAATTTGTTATCTCTCTAGGAAACTCTTCTAAGTTGCAGCTCAAAGATGCCTGGTAACTTCAATGTTTTTAATGGTTTTCTCAATGGATCAAGTCAGATGACCAATAAGACCTCGCTTGTTCAAGACATGCATAATACTCAATCAAATAGACAAGGATTCTATCTATCAATGTTCAGAGGTTTTTTAATAAAGGTGAATACATGAAGAACTCCTTATGCTGGCAGATTCACACATAAAGCACTCACATGTAAATGGCTGATCATAACAAGGTAAAGATACTTGTAATTCCAATAACCCACACAAAGATAAGATGACAGCTATCTTGCATTAAGTAAATATAATAAACATGAATGAAACATCCAAGCACAAGTACATAACAAAAAGAAGATGAAAACTAAACATATAATGGCAAAAGAGCTTGTATTAAGTGACAAAGCACATGAGAAGCTTGAATACAATAAGTGTCTAAAAAATCTACAAAGTTTGAACCCTCTACAATGATTCTTCAATGAGCTTAAATAATCTTTACAAATCAATTTCAAGATCCTCAAAAGATAGATTTGATAACCTCTTTTCCTATCTCAGATCCAAATTTGTGAGGTGGATGGAAAATGCAGAAATTTCTGGAAATATGCTGCTCCGATATTGACCTATATCTCTCAAATCAAAACATATTTTGGAAAAATAAGAGAGGTTTTGTATATTGGTTTTTTGTGAGAAAAAACCTCTCTCCGTTTTTTGATATCCATTTTCATTTTCCCGACATCTGTATTTCAAAAACATGTGTCAAATAGGGAAATTCTGAGATCCAAAAATCAGGGCTCAGAAATGGAATTGATTCTCCCAATATGAAACACCTGTAGTAACACTGAGAGAGGTTATTGTTCTATGAAATGTTAGTAACAAAAACCTCTAACCATTTTGCAAACGAATTCTTCATCCACTTAGAATCATTATTTGAAAATGATGACTTTTTATAGTAAAAACATCAATTTCGATGGCTTGGAGCGCCCTGAAATTTCGGTCTAAACTGGGGCTTAAAGATGGATTTGCTTCTCCAAATATATGACACCTGTAGTAAAAATGAGAGAGGTTATTGTTTTCTGTTTTATCATGAGAAAAAACCTCTCTCAGTTCTTTAAAAATTCGTTTTCATTTGCTCAACATCTGAATTTCAAAAATGTGTGTCAAAGAGGGAAATTACAAGATCCAAAAATTAGGGATCGGAGATGGATTTGATTCTCCCATTCTGTGACAATTGTAGGAAAAATGAGAGAGGTTACTGTTATTTGACATGTCACTCACAAAATAATCAAAATTTTCTCAAACATAGTAAAAACGCCGCATTCCTGAAAACACTGTCTCATCTTGCGGGGGACTTTTGACTACCTTCTCAAGTTCTGAATGCAGATATGAAAGTACCATTAGAAATATGAGTATGTCTAGTTGTCAATATACTATTTAAGTGTGTAAAACGACCTCTTTGCAGCTAAGAAAATTGAGTTTTCCTAAAACATGCTCACCGTTTCCAAGCTTTTGTGCTTTCGGTGGCTAAAATAGCCCCGAATTTCACACTTTAGCTGCCGAAAGCTCTGCTTTCGGTGGCTAATGAACAATTGAAATGTTTTCCTAAGCCACCGAAACCTGAGTTTTGAATTTTTTGAAGGAAAATCCAAATCAAATGTTTTTTCAAACTTTATTACATACCTAAAGCTCTAAAAAATTAGCCTTAAAAATTTTAGAAATGTATTTTTAAATGACTTCCTATAACCTAAAATAAACAAACTTGACTAATTTATTTGAGGAGATAACAGAAAATTACGCTAATTTTATATATGAAAATGAGAACTTAGAGGTAGTGTCCTCTTACAAATATCTTGGAATTGATATCCATCACAAGCTCAATTGGAACTATAACATTGAGAAAACAATTAATGGAGGGTGGAAAGCTTAATTTGGTCTAGAAGACAATTGTAAATTTACAAACCTTATGATGTGGGATAAAAAGTAGTTCCTTTTTGAAACTCTTGTCACTCTTTTTATATTGTACGTTTGTGAAGTTTGGCGTTACAACATCTTGTTAAATGTTAAATTATTGAACCATTTATCTACATGCAAATGAGAGCAATTGAGAGGTGAATTGCGTAGTGGAATATCAAGAACAATGTACACTGAACAAGACAAATTTTAGACAAATATTATAAGAATTGATCATTTAATTACAAAATTAATCTTCATTCATTCCAACAGTAATACAACAGTGTTACAATAAGGATAATTCAAATAATGTGGATAAGACTCGAATCTACCAACTAAACCTGACTGAATGACTAACTCAGTGTGTCTAAATCACTGCATGGGAGCCACTAGTCAAACTCTTGATGTCTAAATCATTCTTAAAATCATTTCAAATAGTTAAACCAGTTAAATTAATGACGTAGGTGGAAAGAGACGCCACTTCCCATGCATCGATGCAAAACTGGCACTAGACTAACTGAGAGTGATCTAACAGAATGTAACTGAAGGCTGACTTAGCATAACTTCCTACCTACCACAACCAAATAATGGAGGCTTCTAGTGGCACTCAGAGTGGCTCCTAGAATGTAGGGATTAGCATCGGTGGAACCAAATGGCACTGATGGTAGCAATGGCACCAATATCATCATGGCACCAAACTATAGTAGATGCATCCTAAGTTAGGAAAGTTGATCAATTAGACTATATATGGACAAGGGAGGATTATATAATCCTAACACACCCCCTTAATACTAACTTGGACAACGTAGGCCCTGGAAACTAGGAAAAAAGTCACCCATACAATCTAAAAGAATTAAAACTTGCTTAATAAACTAAGATAAATGGGGAAACCTCATGCCCCCCCCCCCCCCCCCCCCCCCCCCGTCAAAATAAGCAGTGAATCAGGAAAACAAGCTATACTTAAGAGGAAATTTTCCTCTTTGGGTAAAAACTTGTAAAGTTTTGCTGCAATTTGCAGCTCTATGGAGAATCCATATAGAATCATGGTTCTTTAGTGCATTAGCATCCTGGGACTTTGCATGTGAACCTTTCCATCTTATTTCGATATGTTGAATGTTGCTTTTGTCTATTATTTTTGGAGGAGGAATGAAATGATCCTTTTTTTTTCTTCAGTTGGCCAAATTGTGGATCATTCACTATCATTAAGTATCATCTTCCTGGAAGTTTGTTGCACCACTATGGAGGTAGAGAATTTGTGTGAGAGAGTGAAACATAATCATTTTGATACTGAGACCGCATTTTTATTCTATCATATGGATCCCCAACATCATTCCCAATTTCTTCAATGAGATTTTCAACCCATTTAGGCTTCTGATTCGGAATAGGAGCTAGATCTATATCTAGATCATCTTGAGGTACAATCTCAATATCAAGATCATGCTGATATTGTTCCTCATCTTCTAAAACTGAAATATTAGACAAGATATCATTATACCTCCCCTTTCGAATGGCTGTTGATATTGTACTGGAGTTGGGTATGGAAGCAAGTGTGAGAATTCATATTCCTTGGAGGCATGGTTTGCAAAAACCTTCACTATAATATTCCCAGTTAATATATATGAGATCTCTATCAAGTCAGGACCAAATAAAACTTGATTTGGTGAGCCAGTATGTGTCATTTGATAAACAAATAACAAATTTGTTGCAAGGGAGGGCACATCGAGTACATTTCTAAACTCTCCATGTTGTATTTTAATAGAACCTCTTCCTATTGCTCGGATCTGAGAGTCATAACCCATATGAATTCTAGGTCCTCCTGATAGAGTGAGAGTGGAGAAGGATTCCCTCGAGGCAACCATGTGGCTGAATGCTCTAGGATCTATCAATTAAGGCTTCGACCGAGTGAGGCCTGCCTTCAAGGCATGGAACCTCTCATGATCTTCTATTGGTTGTCCATCATCATACTTCTTTGCTCTTTGTGGAAGAGAAATATTGTTATTTTCAAGGAGTGTTGACAATTGGTCGATTGTCTTCTTCATGCACTGGCTCTTTGGATGAAAGCCTCTCATACAGTATGGACATCTAGTCTTCTCGAATTTATTCTTTTTCTTGGAACTAGAGGATTCATCGAAAGATTTCTGATTCTCCTTTGGATTCGAATCAGTGTTTTTGGTCTCCTTTGTTGTATTTTCTTATAAATTATGGAAATATATCTTAATTGCATTTATCAATAGGATCACTAGAAGATAGACAAAGCACAGAACAATAAAAAAAGTAATTTTCACCTGGGAAACCCAATTGGGAAAAACCCAGCAACCTTCATCTAGAGATGATAATTCTGAGATCAAAGTACAATGAAGAAAGAAAATAAGAATAAGGAAATGCCTTCCAAATATGAAACCCTGAAAACCAGTCTTCTTCTAAGATGTTGTGTAGCTGCACCTCTGCTAGAAACTATGCACCTCTCTTGTGTTGCTGAGCTGCTGTTGTGTGTAATAATGAGGAGGGTGCCTCCTATTTATACTATTTTCCCACCCATAAATTAATTGGTTCCGACTTCACTTGGGGGTGCAATAATAATTTTATATTTATTATTTTATTATTTATTCTTTTATTGCTGGATTTTCACCTCAAGGATTACATTGTTTTTTCTAGGGTTTAGATGAATGATTACAACAAGTTCAACTCCCGAAGTAGGACAATAAGAATAGCTTCTGAATCTGCACAAACTCCAACCCTCCCTCTCAACAAGGAAGGTATTCTTCAGTCTTCATCATCATCATCTGGGTTTCATCTGTACATCTATACTGTCTCCATCATCTCTAAACGCACTGAAGGTTGTTTTATAATTTTTTTCTATTTGGATGTCTGAGAGAGAATATTCTGCTACCTATCCATATCTACCACCGATGGAATAATTCCATAACTAGATAGAGATCCCATATGAGCACACATACATGACCATATACTATATGTTTGTCTCATCTATCGATGGGGTACTCCCATACATGGCTAAGAACCTGAACGAGTAGAGGTACTTGTGTAATCACACAACCATCTACTACATGTCCAACTAATCTATCGATGGGATTTCCCCCATTCATGGCTAATCACCTGGATGAGCAAAGGAACCTATGTGAGCCCAACCATATACTACCTGTATGTCTCATCTCCCAATGGGATTTCTCCCATACCTGGCTGAGAACCTGGATGAGCAGAGGTACCTGGCTGAACCCAACCATATACTTCCTATCTATATCATATATTGATGGGATTTTTCCCATACTTGGCAGACAACCTAGATGGGTAGAGGTACTTGGGTGAACCCAACAATCTACTACATGTCCTTCTCATCTGCCGATGGGATTTATTCCATACTTGGCTAAGAACCTAGATGAGTAGAGGTACCTAGTTGAACCCGACCATCTACTACCTATCTGTCTCATATGCCGATGGGATTTCTCCTATACCTGGATGAGAACCTGGAAACGAGTATGGTAAATGTCTCTTATTCATCTCTACCTCTCAAGGAGGGATACATTATCTTATATTCCAAGTATTCCATGAAAGTATTCAAGCTTCATTCTGGGAATAGCTTTCATGTGAACATCTACATTCTAGTTATATGTCAAACTACATTGGATCTCGACCAAACCTTTCTGCACCATATCATGTATGAAGTAATATTAAATCTATGTGTGCTTCGACTTGTCGTGAAATATAGGATTCACTAACATCTGCACACAACTTTGGTTATCATAGTGAATCATGTTTGGCTCTGGAATCTGACTTGCAATCCCGCAATAAGTTTACAAATCCAAACTGCTTCTCTAGCTGCTGAACCAGCAGTCATATACTCAACCTCTGCAGTATTGAGAGCTATTGAGTTCTTATTCCTATTGTACTAGGAAATTACTGTAGAACTCAAACTGAAACAACATCTTGAAATGATCTTCCTATCTATAGTGCATTCAGACCAATCTCAGTATGTAAACCATTGCAATATTAATTCACAATCTGATTCATATCATAGATCATATCCCACATTGCCATGTTAGTATCTGAGTACATGTTTTGCAGCAATCCAGTGAATCTGCCTCATTTCACACATGAAATGATTGAGAGCATTCATAGCAAAACAAATGTTTGGTATGGTGTTCATCAGATACATCAAGGATCCAATCAACTGGAGATACATGGTAGTATCAATTAGATTTGAATCTAAAGCAGAATCCCTCAGCTTCTTCAAATTTGTATCCATCAGAGTAGCTATGGACTTGCAGTCCAACATTCTAAATCTCTTCAGCATATCCATCGTGTAATTTGCTTGACCTAGGAAAATATTTTTTTTGCCTTTATCATACTTCTAATCCCAATACGTAATGTGTCAACAATATCATTGAGAAAGGCTATCTTGGCATCCATCTGATACAACTTCCATCCCATAACTGAAATTACAATCATTAATCCCATGGAAGTACATCGAGCCATAGGAGAAAATGTCTCATCATAATCGACTCCCTTTTTCTAAGAGAGCCCTCTGGAAACAAATATGGCCTCCCATATTCCCATTTGGGTCTTTTTTGGCTTACTTCCATATCTCTGGAAGCATCATCTTTCTCAACTGGATCAATGAAACTAATCAATTTATTCATTTCTTCAGACTCCCTCTTAATGTTTGGAGGGGAGATGGTCTCATCTCTTCATCGTCATTGATCTCCATATCTGATCCTCTTCCTTTTCAGATAGCCATTTCTTCTTCAAAGGTTACATCCCAACTGACTTCGATTTTCCTCAATCCTCAGATGTATATTCTGTCAGCCTTTGAAGAATTGCAATATCCCACAAATGTTCCCTTCTTTCCTGAAGGTTCTAACTTGAGCACATGAATGTATATTGGAAAGTAATTGTCCATATTGGTGATGACTAGGTTCATCAAGGATCTTTCAATTGTCTTTTTCGAGTCACGACATCAATGTCGTCAAGTTTCTATCATATGTAATAGATTAGAATCCTTTTCTTTGAAGGATAACTTTCTCTATTTCTCAGAAGTTGGTTGAGTAAATCGCGTTGAAGCAGCATATAGATCAACATTCATAGAATCTTTTTTCTTCTGATCACCAAATGTCTGCATGATATTATTCTAGGTCTGAGAATCATAATACATGATTCTAGAGGCTTTCTATTTCTGTTCCATCTGTATATCAACGGGATCACTTGTCCTTGTAGATCATGGCATTCCCTACAAGTCAAATCTTGTCAGATGGTTAACAATGTTTCATAATCAATGTATTAAAAAAATATTGTAGGAAACCTTTTAGTCAATGCTCTGACACAACATAGGTAAGGCCATTATCTGGATGCTTATGGTCTCCATTATAGCATTCTGTTAAGAGTGTGTACTACTCCAAGTATGTTATAAATGAGTTTTCATCCTTAATGGGTTTAGCAGCATGACAGGCTATTTAAACAATCATGTGTATAACAAATACTAGATGAGCCTACTTGTTAACTACCTAATTTTAGAAATGTTTATATGTGTAGAACATATTAAAAAACAACTAGATCTAATCTACTAGAGCATGTAAAATAAAATACTTAGCTTTTGTAGTTGTGTGGGTGGGATCCCACTGTCATAGTCCACTGATCTTCATATGATTGCTTGGCGATCATCATAATCTATATCTTCATATCATTTCTAAGAAGAATAATTCTGAACGAGCATCCTTCCTTGGCTCCTTGTGAGGAGGGTCTTCTTCTACATCAGTAGTTGAAGCTTCATATTTCCTTTTGATTGGACTTCAACAGCTACTGGCATAATGGCCATATTTTTTACATATGTAGCATTGGATATGAGAAATATCCTTCTTATGTTTCTTCTGATATGGGGAATGACTTGATCTCTTATTTTGATGCTTGTGAATGTACAGCTTCCTTCCCCTTCCCTTTCCTTTCTTGGTATGGGATACGAATGCTTGATTTTCCTCAAGTCGAGTTCCATGGAGTCTTTGGCATGCCGTAATTCTGGTTTCTTCCTGAGTGCATTCTTCCCATAGTTTATCAAATTTTGGTGACTTGGTTCAACCACATATAGTTTGGATAAAGGACTCCCAATATGGAGGAGAACCATTTAGGGTGGTCATGACAAGATCCTTTTCTTCGAGATTATCTCCACTGGACTTCAGCTTGTCCTGTAGCTCGGTGATCCTCATGAAATATGAGGCAATGTTCTCCGACTTTGTCATATTCATATTCGATAGTTGATTCCTCAATGTGAGAGTCACATTGATGCTACTATGTTCAAATATCTTCTTTAGAGTTTTGAACATCTTCCTTTCCATCGTCTTCTCTGAGATCTGATGAACAAAGTGATCTGTAACTGAGTCCACTAAAATCCTCTTTGCTTTGGCATCATCCTTTCTCTAATGAGGTTTTTATTCTTCAGCTTCAGGTTATGGGACCTTTGCATTTACAAAATTCAATAGGTCAATTTATTCTAGTAGAAGAAGAAACCTAGACTTCTAGGAGGTGAAATTGGAATCCCCTTCCAAACGATGTTCAACCTTCATGCTGATCATCTTGACTATAGATCTAAGTAGGAGACCCCAGTAGAGGCTAGGTCAAAATTGAAAGTTGGATTTTTGGAAAACAAACTTCACAGGTAAATGTTATCTAGGGAGGCGAGTTGAGTAGAGGTAGAGTCGAGCAAAAACTGTGGAAAAAGTAGGTCAAAACTAGAAACCCTAATTTCTGATGCAGCTATAGAATTAGGTCAAAATTAAAAATTCTCATAATTGAATCCTGTCTTCACCAAAATATGCGCCCTCCTTAGAGTGAAATTCCCAAGGCTCTTTTTTCTGCCAAAAATTTGGGTGAAGACCTTGAAAGAAGAAACCCTAGTTTTGACAGGTTTCCAACAGAGTTCTGGCAATGGCTTCTTCTAGTACTGCTCTGATACCATGTTAGATTTTCTTATAAATTATAGCAATATATATTAATTGCATTTATCAATAGGATCACTAGAATATAGACAAAGCATAGAATAATAACACAAGTATTTTTCACCCGGGAAACCCAATTAGGAAAAACCTAGCAACCTTTGTCTAGGGATGATAATTCTGAGATTAGAGTACAATGAAGAAAGAAAAGAAGAATAAGGAAATTCCTTCCAAATATGAAACCCTAAAAACCAGTCTTTGTTGATGTAATTGTAACTTCAAAATGTATTAACTTGTATTTCTTATCTATTGTAACCCGATGTTTATTCTGGGATGTGCTTGTGTTATGTCATGGCCCGATGTTCATATCGAGAAGATCTATATTGTAAATAAGTCATGTCAAGTCATTGTGGGTAACCCTCCTATTGTCTAAGGGTTAAAGTCCCCGCAGTTTCAGGGCACTAGGGTTATTAGATTCTCCTAGATAGGTCGGCCCTAGTAGGGTTTTAGTCATGTTGATAATTAATATAAATAGAGAGGTGACCTCTCTATTTATCACACAACTCATCTACACTCAATTGTAGCGCATAGTTGAGGAAGAGAAAGACATTGGGGCAAGGAAGAAAGAGGTTACTGCTGTCGGGAGATCATCTTAATATTTTGGGTTTCACTTTTGTGTTGATTCTATCTCTGAGGAAGTTGCAGGGTTTTCTCCATGTATGGTTTCCCCGAGGAAAAACAATGTGTTCATTGTCTCTTGTGTTTGATTGTTGTGTTTATTGTTCTCTTAGTTAAAGATCCTAATGAAATGCTAGCTTAATGTCTTAAATCTAACATGGTATCAGATCTAACCTGAGAAGAAGACACTGTGCAACTGTAGGAACTAGGGCTTCCTATTGTGTGGATCTCTCTCCATAGATTTTCAGCAAACTTAGGGTGGAATAACTCTCCTCCCTAGGGTGCATCTTTCTGTCGAAGCAGAATCCAATTCTGAGGTTTTTCAGTTTTGGACCCGACACTACTGCCGAAAATTAAGGCTTTTCACAGAAGAGGATTTTTTTAGTGAGCCCAGGCTTGGATTGATCTCCTCCCCAAAATCAAAGTTAGGGATCAAATTCAAAGCATTTGGGTGGACAGAACTCTGAAAAAGAAAAACCCTAATCTGCTCCTGAACCAGCACTACAAGATTTCAGCTCCAAATCTAGATCCGACATCTTGACCTGGTAAGATCTAAATCTTTTGTATTTCCATTTGAGGTTCTCAGTTTAGATGTCTAATCATACCAAGCTTGATGAAAAGTTTGAGGGAGTTGATAACTTCCGAGCCTGGAAGTATAGGATCTCCCTGGTCCTGGAAGAAAATGAGTTGGACTCCTATATCAGTGAGGAGGTTCCAATTCTAGAGGGAGATGAGGCCAAGGCCTCACATAAGTAGAAGTTGGTTATGGCAAAGAGGATCATTGCAAATTCTATCAAGGATCATCTCATTCCATAGGTGTCCTCCCTCAAGACACCTAAATCCATGTTTTATGCCCTAACCAAACTATTTGAAGGGAAGAACATCAATTAGAAGATGACTCTAAGGAACCAGTTGAAGAATGTCAAGATTCAGAATGAGGAGACTATCCAGTCATATTTCACAAGGGTCTCCCAGATCAAAGAACAACTAGAAGTTGTAGATGAAGAAGTGGAGAATGAAGAAATTGTGATGACAACATTGAATGGCCTCCCTAGGTCATGGGATTCTTTCATCCAAGGAATCTATGCTAGAAAGAAGTTGGTCAAGTTCAATAGACTCTGGGAAGAATGTTCTCAAGAATAAGCTTGGATAGCAGCTCGAGAAGAAAATATGGGAAGTGAATATCAAGCTCTCACATTACACTCCAAGAAAGGAAGAAGGGAAAATCATCATCACCAAGGTAAGCATTCTCATCAGAAAAATAATGTTGTAAGAAGGGATTCATCCAGACTCAAATGTTATACATGCGATGAAATAGGACACTTTGCTAAGAATTGTCCCAAGGATAAGAATGGATCCAAGAAGAAGAGGAACTCCAAAAGAAGACATCATGCTCACACTGTTGAGGATGATGATCCTCCAATGAAGAGGGTAAAACGAGAAAGTGAAGACTCTTCAAGTGAAGATGAATATGTTCTGATCTCCGCTCTCACGGGAATTGTCACTCATGGAAGCAAAGATTGGCTTATTGACAGTGGGGCTTCCAAGCACATGACAGGTTTCAAGGAATCCTTTGAGAACCTATCTGAACATAATTCACCCCATAAGGTGAAGCTTGGGGATGATTACCAATATCCCATAAAAGGTAGTGGTGAATCCTCCTACAAGCTAGACTCCGAAAAGTCTATAAAAATGAAGGATGTCTTGTTTGTACCTGGACTGAAGAAGAATCTTCTATCCATATCAGCATTGGATGCAAAAGGCATGAGGGTTTCATTTGTATATGGCCAATTCCTCATGTGGCCAAGAGGAAAGACTATTGATGATGCAATAGTGATTGGAGAACAAGAAGGAGGCTTATACAAGCTGAAGGGCCATCCAGAACAAGATATGGTCCATGACACAGTAGAGCTAAATGAACTTTTTCATAGAAGGATTGCACGTGTGCATTACAGAGCACTACCACTTGCAATCAAACCTATTGAAGGTATTCCAAAAATCCAAGAAAAACATGAAGGGGTCTGCAAAGGATGTGTGAAAGAAAAGAACACAAAGAAGGCATTTCCAAGTAGCGAAAGCAAAGCAAAAGGAATCTTAGAAATCATCCACTCCGATGTATGCGGGCCAATGTCATCAAGTTCACTAAGTGGGTATGTATACTATGTTTCTTCCATTGATGAATTTTCTAGGAAGACATGGATTTACTTCATGAAGAACAAAGATGAAGTTTTCAGCAAGTTCAAGGAATTCAAAGCCTTGATCGAGAACCACACAGAAAATAAGATCAAGACCTTTCGATCAGATAATGGTGGAGAATTCACATCAAATGAATTCAAAGACTTATGCAGAGAATCAGGGATTAAGAGGGAGTTGTCCACTCCTTACAATCCACAACAGAATGGGGTTGTAGAAAGGAAGAATAGAACCATCATGGAACCTTCAAGAGCAATGCTTCATGATCAAGATCTTCCTATGCATCTATGGGTAAAAGGAGCTAGAACAGTAGTGTATGTACAGAACCGTAATCCACACAGAGTACTCGAGAAAAATACTCTTGAATAATTCTTCTCTAGCAAGAAACCAGAAGTCATCCATCTCAGAATATTCGACTATCCAGTGTACATACACATTCCAAAAGAGAAGAGAACAAAACTAGATCCTTCAGGAAAGAAGGGTATAATTGTGGGATACTCTGAAAGCTTGAAGGCTTACAGAATATACTTCCTAGGATTCAAGAAGATCGACATCAGCAGGGATGTAACATTAAATGAAGACACAGCTTACAACAAATCCAGAAAGAGACCTGCTGAAGATATTGAAGAAGTAGAAGCACCTAGAATTCATGATACAACCATGAATAAAGAAATTCAAGAAAAGATAGAGAATTTGAAGAACCACAAAAACCTGTAGATCCACCTCAGGAGAAGAATCCTCACAAGAGGAAACCTGCTTGGGTATGGGAAATTATCCAATGTGCGGAAAGATATGGGGATCCAGAAGAGAATCACAGAGAAAGAAAGAGAACTAGATCTTGTTCCAGATATGTAGCTTTACTATGTGATGTTATCAATAAAGAACCTTCCAACTATGAAGAACCGACAGAATGGAAAGAATGGAAGGATGATATGATCGAAGAATGATATTTGGGATGTTGTCCCAAGACCAGAAGGGAAGTTGGTTGTAACTTCCAAATGGATCTACAAGATCAAGCATGTTGCAGATGGTATCATAGAGAAATATAAGGCAATATTTGTGGCTCGTGGTTTCTCACAGAAAGAAGGAATAGATTATGAAGAAACCTTTTCACCTGTAGCCAGATACACTTCCATCAGATCAGTTCTTTCTTTGGCTGCAGTTATTAAATGGAAGATACACCAAATGGATGTCAAGACTTCTTTCCTGAATGGTGTAGTGGAAGATGTAGTGTACGTAGAACATCCACTCGGTTTTGAGACACATGACAAGGAGTCTCATGTGTGTAGATTGAAGAAAGCCCTGTACAGTTTGAAACAGGAAGCTAGGACATGGTACGGCAGAATTGATAGCTTTATATCCAGTTTGGGCTTTACCAAGAGTAAAAGCAAATTCCAACCTTTACTACAGGGTTGAAGATGGAAAACCGGTAATGCTTGTACTATATGTAGATGATCTGTTTGTAATAGGTATGGGTGGGTTGATTGCTAATACAAAGAGAAATCTTGCTGCTGAGTTCGAAATGAAGGACTTGGGTATGATGCATTATTTTCTAGGTATGGAGGTGTGGCAGAGTGTAGATGGGATTTCCCTCGGACAAGGGAAGTATGCAGTAGATATTTTTACGAGGTTTGGGATGATGGAATACAAGGCCATGACCACACCTATGGCATCGAACTTGAAGCAATTGAGTGATGCTTCATCAGAGATGGTTTTTGCTATGATGTATCATCAGATGATTGGGTCCTTGATGTATTTGACGAACACGAGACCAGACATTTGCTTTGCTATGAACTCCTTGAGCCAGTTCTTAATAGATCCGAGACATGTTTACTTGATTGCTGTAAAGCATATTCTGAGGTACTTGAGGGGTACAATTGATTATGGGCTCAAGTACAAGGTGAATCAAAAGATTAACCTGGAGGGTTATGTTGATTCAAATTGGGTAGGTAGTGCCATTGATAGGAAGAGCACTTCAGGGTGTTGCTTTAGTATGGGATTAGGTGTGATCTCTTGGTTTAATAGGAAGCAATCCTGTGTGGCACTGAGTACAGCTGAAGCAGAGTATGTCGCAGCTTGTTCATCTAGTTTTGAGGCAGTATGGCTATGGAAGCTACTGTCTGATTTATTTGATCTCCAGATGGATGCTACTTGTATACATTGTGACAACCAGAGTTGCATGAAGTTTTCAGAGAATCCAATGTTTCATGACGAGTCGAAGCATATTGAGATCAAGTATCACTATATCAGGGATATGGTGCAAAAGGGAGTAGTGAAGCTCTAGTATGTTGTGACGGAGGAATAGATAGCTGATGTGTTGACGAAGCCATTAGCTAGGGTGAAGTTTGAGTACTTCAAGGAGAAGCTTGGTGTTCTCCATATTGAGGTTTCCTCCAAGGGAAAATGATGAGATCCATAGCCATTCTGACATGGTGAGAGGATTGGTTCCTTCCATGGTTAGATGTAAGGGCTGATCCATTCTATCATGGTGAGAGGATTGGTTCCTTCCATGGTTAGATGTAAGGGCTGATCCATTCTATCATGGTGAGAGGATTGGTTCCTTCCATGTCAGATATGAGTGCTGAATCCATATCCATTCTGACGAGTGGGTCAGATGTAAGGGCTGAGCCATTCTGTCATGGTGAGAGGATTGGTTTCTTCCATGTCAGATGTGAGTTTTGGCCATTTTGATGAGTAGGTCAGATGTAAGGGCGACTGCCATTCTCTGGGAGAATGGAGGCATCTGGTCAGTTACCAGGTATCTCAGTCTAGGACTGGGGGCCATTTTGATATGATTGTAGGATTGGTTCCTATAAGATCATATGTGATTGCACTCCTTTTCCTGTGATGAGAAGAATCATGGGATAGCACCTATGAAGATTCAGTGTTGATGATCCAGCAAAGATGATCTAGATCGAGGGATGATCTAGATCCAGAGATGATGCTCCAGAAATGATCTAGATCTAGTGATGATGATCTAGATCGAGCGATGGTCTAGATCCGAAGATGAAGATGACTTGAAGACGAAGATGAATTGAGATGCAGATGACGAGATGATCCAGAGAAGAAGACCAGTGATGAAAATTGTGTCGAGAGAATACCTTCCTAGTTGAGAGGGAGTGTTGATGTAATTGTAACTCCATAATGTATTCACTTGTATTTCTTATCTATTGTAACCAGATGTTTATTCCGGGATGTACTTATGTCATGTCATGCTTTGATGTTCCTATCGGGAAGATATATAATGTAAACAAGTCATGCCAATTCATTGTGGGTAACTCTCCTATTGTCTAAGGGTTAAAGTCCCCGTAGTTCTAGGGCACTAGGGTTATTAGACTCTCCTAGAGAGGTCGGCCCTAGTAGGGTTTTAGTCATGTCGGGAATTAGTATAAATAGAGAGGTGACCTCTCTATTTATCACACAACTCATCCACACTCAGTTGTAGCGCATAGTTGAGGAAGAGAAAGACATTGGGGCATGGAAGAAAGAGGTTACTGGTGTCGGGAGGTCATCTTACTGTTTTGGGTTTCACTTTAGTGCTGATTCTATCTCTGAGGAAGTTGCAGGATTTTCTCCATTTATGGTTTCCCTGAGGAAAAACATTGTGTTCATTGTCTCTTGTGTTTGATTGTTGTGCTTGTTGTTCTATTAGTTAAAGATCCTATTGAAATGCTATCTTAATGTCTTAAATCTAACAGTCTTCTTCTGAGCTATTGTGTAGCTGCACCTCTGCCAGAAATTTCCCACCTCTATTATGCTACTGAGTTGCTGTTGTGTGTAATAATGAGGAGGGGTGCCTCCTATTTATACTGTTTTTACACCCAGAAATTAACTGGGTCCGACTTCACTTGGGGATGCAATAATAATTTTATATATTTTTTATTTATTTATTCTTTTATTGCTGGATTTTCACCCCAAGGATTACATTGTTCTTTCTAGGGTTTAGATGAATGATTACAACAATTTCAACTCCTAAAGGAGGGAAATAATAATAGCTTCTGAATTTGCACAAAATCCAACATCCTTCCCTTTGTGCTTCCCTCTAGTTTGCGCATTCTTTGAGTCAGACATCAAGAGTGCTTGATTCTTGGAGGTTTGAATCACTCCCATTTGAATCAATTTATCTTGCTCTTGTATTAAGGACTCAGCAAAAGCATCTAGAGAAAACATATTCCAAGTAGGGATGGAAGATTTTCTAGAATGGAATGTAGAGAAAAAGACTGAGTACTCAGAGCCAATATTTCTCAGTACTGACAGCACAAGTTGCTCATCTTTCCTCTCTAATCCACATTATTTGCATTGCAGTACTAGTGACTTGTTTTTTGTAAAGAATAGATGAATAGATTTGAAATTGTTGGGTTGTAAAGAAATGAGCTCATTCTCCAATATATTCCCTCGAAGATCATCTTGTTTTCCAAAAAAATATTCAATCTTATCCCAAGATTCCTACGTAGCCCTTAGTCCCTCAAGATGGAACAAAATATCTCGGGAGATATGAGTGCACATGAAGATGAAAGATTGATCAAGCTGATTCAAAAGTTTGTTCTTCTCAACATACTATTGGGGCTCAATTTATTTTCCCATTGTCATCGTAAACAGACCAATCTTGTGCAAGGCTACCTGCATATATTCCCTCCAATCAATGTAGTTGAAGGGTGTAAGCATTCGGGTACAAGAGCTGAAGAATCCATCTTTCTGTATGCTGAATCAATCAATTCCTCAAGAAGGTACATACGTAGCTGCAAATATCATTGAAAAAACCAAATCAATTCTCAATAATGTCAGTTTCCATCCTTTCCACCTTGAGATGTACACTATCTCAGAGTCCGTCACACCTTGATAGCCTTTTCTGAACTGAATTCAGAGGGATCAAGGCTATCATTCTAGGATTTATGTGGAAACTTAGCTACTTCTTGTGTATATTGGAGATTGGAAAAGACTTGCTACTAGCCTAAACAAGGCTCTAATACCATGTTAAATTATTGAACCATTTATTTACAATCAAATGAGAGAAATTGAGAGGTTAGTTAAAAGTTGTCCAGTGGAATATCAAGAACAATGTACACTGAACAAGACAAATTTGAGACAAATATGATAAGAATTGATCAGTTAATTACAACATTGATCTTCATTCATTCCATCAATAATACAACAGTGTTACAATAAGGAGAATTTGAATCATGTGGATAAGAATCAAATCTACCAACTAAACCTAACTGGTTGGCTAACTCAGTGTGTCGAAATCACTACATGGGAGCCATTAGTCTAAGTCATGATGTATAAATCAGTCTTACAGTTAGCTAAACTAGTTAAACCAGTTAAATTGATGAGGTAGGTGGAAAAAGGCAACACTTCCCATGCAACCATGCATAAATGGCGCTAGACTAATTGAGAGTGATCTAACTGAATGTAATTGAATTTTGAATCAACATAACTGCCTACCTACCACAACCAAATGATGGAGGGTACTAGTGGCACTCAGAGTGGCTTTTAGCATGTCAGGATTGGCACCTATGGTACCAGTGGCACCAGTGGCACCAAACTCTACCAAATGACTCCTAAGTTAGGAAAGATGATCAATTAGACTATATATGGACAAGGGAGGATTATATAGTCCTAACACATATTTAGAGAATTCTAGAGAAATATTGAGCAAATTCAGAAGCATTTTATCATGTATAACCTCAAAATTAAAAGCACTATGCCCTATCCTAATCTACTGATATAAGTGGGTCTTCCCCCCATTGAAAGCATCACTATGATTGGGTACATGGTGTATAAGTACAAGATAAATAACACAGGGGACTAGAGCCTCCCTAAAATTGCTTTAAAATCTGGTTAAGGTCATCATCGACTCAAGGGATGCTAGTTTAAAAATTCCATATCTTGGTTAAACCATTAGAGGATTGATGAAAATGCCACTTCGCAAAATATTAACAACATTAAAAATACTATCACATCTATGTTTAAAGAGAAAACATGGGATGAGAAATATTTAGATGTTACAATAAAATTAAGACACTATAAGGAGGTCATTAACCCTAATATGGAAGATCAAAAGTATCTCTCTGTCTTAACTAGTTTGAAGAAGAAAATAATGTATACAAGATAAGAATGAACTCCCATGAGATTCACAGTGAACCATGATGCTTGAAAACTCCTAAAAAATTGTGGGTAGAAAGGATTTGGCATCTTTGTGAGACTATGAGCACTGAGAATGAATGTCACTTCATCTTAGAGTGCCCAATGTACACGCACATTCGATCACAGTTTCATAATCTTTGCAGCAATACAAACCTCCCTAATATTTTAACATATCAAAACTATGACGACCTATGAACGCTTCTTTCTAATCTTTTTTATCATAAAATTAAAATTTTACATCAATCCAATTAACCCATCTCTCTTCTCTTAAGGTTCAATAGACAAAGTGGATCTCAATGGACGTTAAGCATCACCATCCTTATCATAAAAAATAAAAATAAAAATTTGAAATAAATTATATAAAAAAAATAGTAATAATTTTGAGTAGATAAAAAAAAATTCATTTTAAAATAAATGATAGAAGTATTAATTATTTTGATTACATAAACAATTACCCTTCCATCTGCATTGATATATATATATATATATTCAAAATAATTAATTAGATAAATATTA
Source organism: Pseudotsuga menziesii (assembly GCA_001517045.1). Classification (NCBI taxonomy): domain Eukaryota; kingdom Viridiplantae; phylum Streptophyta; class Pinopsida; order Pinales; family Pinaceae; genus Pseudotsuga; species Pseudotsuga menziesii. The sequence goes on along the minus strand of LPNX011225774.1, from coordinate 1,586 downwards.
ATATTTTGATTAAATAAAAAATTATTAATAATTTACATATTTATGTTAAAAATTATTGATAATTTTAAAATATATGATATAAAAAATATTAGTAATTTTGAAATAAATAATATAAACAATCATTAATTATTATGTCCCCAATATGGGATATCTATGTATCGTCCACCCCCTATTAATTTTGGTCTAGATCCTATGATTTTTTTTGCTTTGCTTGGGCATGTTGAAATATTTATATATTAAATCGAATTATTAAAAAACATTTTCTTAAATTGCTATTGGCTATAGGACGTTGACATCATCCTCATTTTTTTATCCCTAGGAGGGGATTGTAGGCCGACATTAGGTATTTTGCAGAGGATAGGCACAGTTCATGTCTGAAGCCTTGTTTTTAATGATACACATTGAATTACACCATACGATGATTTAACTCCACAATTTGTTGGTGGCTCCATGTAATATATGGTAGATAGTGTATGGTGTTAGGGTTAACCTTGAATTGGAATGAGCCAAAGGTGGTTTATGTCTAGCAGATGTTTTTGGGCCCATGGTATTTGGTGGCCAATGGTATTTTTCCATGGTATGGTGGCAAATGGTATTTTGGTGGCCCATGGTATTGACCCATGGTATTTCATGTAAGGAAGTCTTTGTAAGGATTGAGGAGGCTCCATTGTAAAGTGGTATGGGGGTGAGTGGTGGCTATCTCTCTTGTCCTAACTTGGCTGGTTTAGGTCAAGGGAGAATATATATATTATGGTGGTTTTCCTCAGTTTGGGTTTTCCACATAAACATTGTGTGCATATCTTAAATGTGTTGCTATGTGGATTTGTGTTCTCTCATTATTTATTATATATATGCTCGTTTAAATCCTAAGAAATGGTATCAGAGCATGTGGTTGGAGATCCTTGAGGTTGTAGCTTCTATACCTTATTTTTAATTAATATGTTGTGGGGAGCATGTTCGGTGGTACCCAACACCCTAGCAGGGATGATTTTAAGGAACCATACTTATTTAAAAGTGTATAAATGTTGGCGACTATTACCGATTCTTAAAACACCAACTATAAAATGATTGGCGATATTTTTCAAAAAATATTTTAATTTCCAAGTATTTTATATCATTTATATAATAATTTGGTGATTTTTAGGGTGAAAAAATTTTAGCCCATCAAAATTGGGCGAAACAGGGCTTCAAAAAATGCAAACTGGCGAATCTTTTTTGGGGGAAAAACATGGAAAAATAGCCCACTGGGCTAAAATTCGCCCCTAAAATTACCCCTGCACCCTAGCATTTTTTTGGGGTTCTTGGTTAGAATGTAATTTCCTCGGGTGCTAAAAGAACAAGGTATCTGTCTTATGCACATAGAAAGGATCATTGCATCAAGTTTGGAATTAACCACTAGGTATGTACAAGGGTGAAAGCAATATTTGTATCCTAGCTTGATGTGTGTTATCCAACTTTTTGTACCATAAGTTGGGTTGCCTGAGGAGCCGCCAGTTGACAGACTTGTTCAAAGTCTGATTCCAGTGTATCAGTTGATCTGTCTGCTTGTCTAGCCAATATTGGCTAGTCACTTTTTTATTTGAATA
>LPNX011225761.1:45417-67146 GCA_001517045.1 Pseudotsuga menziesii | reverse complement strand
TAACAATGTTGTAACTAAAATAAAAGGGTAAAGGGGCATGGAGACCCATAAGGTCTCATTTGGAGGTTATCAAAGGAAACCCATTCCTTCCTTTTCGAGATTAATTAATGACTTTGGCCAATACCTAGGCTAGGTGCAGCCTTGGTAAAGTGAAAAAAGCAACTCGTGAAGGCCCTAACTCTGGTTGCTGTATACAGGTTCTGCTTCAATTATTAAAGGTTGTTCCCCTGGTCTATGCAGATGAGAAATGTGAATCCCAAAGGAAGCTGAAGGGGCTTCTGGTTTTCCCCATTCATGTGGTAAAAAGTGGTGTGAGGAACTAATAGATTCAAGCTCCTCTACCAGCTCAGACAAATATTGGCAAGACTAAAATACAAAACTAAGGAAGCTAAAAATGATATCAAATGGTTCATCAATGAAAAATAAAAGTAAGCCACATCTGAGAGAAAACTTCAAAGTGAAACTGTGAGAACAAATTCGATAGCTTGGTTAAGAGCCTTTACACCTCGACCAAAGGGAATGAAAAAAAAGGAACTTGATTTAACAAAACGCTACTGTTAAACTGTGAAACTAACTAGCATAGGAACCAGGACTTACCCCTACTACAGGTCATCGTAGAGCTATTGCAGAGCGGAGCTCCTCCAAAATGAAATGAAAAAATTAACTGAAACGAGGGTTTGACCTTATTTAGGGTTTTTTTTCATTACATTGTGGTGGAGTACCATGACGGGGCCGTGTGGTGTCTTCACGGGCTCCGTGTACAGTAGAGTAGTTTAAGGGTAGGCCCCATAAATATAGTTAAAATTTTAATTTTTTTTGTTTTTTGTTTTGTTATAAGATTCCATAAATTTAATTATTTATTTAGGTAAATTGCTAACGTGAATTATTTAAATTTAGCTTAAGTTTAATTCTTTAAGTTATTAAATATTGAGTTATAAGTTGGAAAGTATAAATAAAATACTAATTAATTAAGTATTAGTCGTAATCTTAATTAATTAAGACTAAGTAAATATATATATATATATAAAGAAAAAATTGATTAAAAACATATTTTAGTTTCTGACATATTATAGTAAAATTTTATAGGGTTAGAGTTTAAAGAGAATACTGAATTTAGCACCGAGATAATACCGCTTAAATGATCTACTACACAAACATTAAATAGCATCGGGTGGCCTCAACATGGGCTGATCAAAATTTCTTGAACTATGGTTCCTTTTGTAAAACGTAGAGTTCAGAACTCAACCAACATGCCCTTTAGAAGCTAATAATATGATGTTGTTTCCATGAAACATGATCAATCATGGTAAGAAAATGCACTAATCGAGGATGAGGATGAGGTCGAGGATAACCACCATCACCACCGGTTCCACCTAGAGAATCCCCCACTCCCGAGATGAAGGTCATACTGAGGTCCTTGGAAAGAATTATGGTCACTTTGAACAGGAAGTTGGAGAAGCTCGTGGAGATCAACCACACAGGTGAGGTGAGAAAACTTTGAGAGCGCACATGAACCGAGGAAAGAACCTCTTTTGGATATTTCCAAAGAGATGCAGAAGATCAAAATTCCTCATTTTTCAGGAGGATGACCGAGTAAGCATGCCGAAGCATGGCTTGAGGGTATGAAGAGGTGCTTCACATTGAACGAGTATACCTCCAGTTCCAAGGCTAGAATGGCCATATTTCAACTAAAGGGTGATTCCCTAAATTGGTGGTCCGACTTGGAGAAACAATTACATCTTACTCCTTTGACTATTTCGTGGGAGTTATTCAAGGAGAGTTTCAACATGAAGTATCTTCCAGCTTATTATGACGAACAACAGGCAGGTTCCTTTCAAAATTTGGTATATGGAAACATGACAGTGAAAGGGTATGAATCTATATTCATGGAAATAGTAACGTATGTTCTATACTTGGACTTGGATGATCGATAGGTGGAGTGATTTGTGTATGGAATCAACTACAAGATCAGGGCCGCAGTACGGATGCGGAAGCCATCTTCAGTTTCGATGGCAATTGAGTATGCTCGTTGTGCTAAGGATATATCAGATGTAAAGGGAGGAAGAAAGTTCATATGATCCAATCAGTATGTTACAGGGAAGGCTCCACGATCGTACTTCAGAGGAGGACAATCCAGACCTCCTCCTCATGGTAACAGATTCACCCCGAGAGTTAACACTTCAGGTAACTCAGTATCGCAGGCTTCGTCTACAAACCATGGGAACCGAAGATGAAAACATGGAAATTCATATAGAGGATGGGGAGGTTTTGGAGGATCCGGGGAAGGAAATCATCCCAGAGGACTCCTCCCAACAACATGCAAGCACCACCTAATGTCTCTTGTTGGGGATGTGGAGTTCCTCATTTTCAACGGGATTATCCTAAAGGGCAGAAGGAAGGAAAAGCATCCATGGGTAATTCTGGTAACACTCATCGGATTCATGCAGCTGTTCACAACCACCATGAAGAACATTAATCCATCATAGTTGAATCCACTAGTAAAGTAAACAATGTCAAACTTAAAATTTTATTTTATCCTAGTGCAACAGATAATTTTATTTCAGCATATATATTAAATAACTATGGGGTGGTAGCCTATGACAATGATGATTTTGAATAGGTTGATATAGATTCAGGGGTTAAACAAGTAGTACATCTTAAGGTAAGGGGATGTCAAGTGAAATTAGGAGTATGCACCACTAAGTTGGATACTTATGTCACCAATTTGGCGATCTACGACCTCATTGTGGGCATGGATTGGTTAGAAGGCCATAGAGCTTCTATGGATTGCTATGAAAAGAAATTCTTGTGCCTTGATGATGAGGGTCAAGAAATTCAAATCTAGGTCCAAAAGAGAAAAATATACTTTTGTTTCATCTCCACAATGAAAGATAAAAGATGTTTAATATAGGGATGTCAGTTGTTTGTAGTTGAGATGGTGAGTGATAGTAAAGGACATTTCTTGAATTCTTACCCAGTGCTATCTGATTTCAAGGATGTCTTTCCAAAAGAACTTCTAGGACTACCTCCAGAATGAGAGCTTGATTTCACGATTGAACTGAAACTTGGAGCGGAGCCAATATCAAAGATCCCTTATAGAATGACCACCCTTGAGCTTCGAGATTTATAGATCCAGGTAAAAGAGTTTCTAGACTTGGGACTAATTAGACCTAGTATCTCACCATGGGGAGCACCAATGATATTTGTAAATAAGAAGGACAGATATCTACGAATTTGCAAGGATTACAAGGATTTGAACAAATCCATAGTGAAGAAAAGGTATCCTATACCAATAATTGATGACCTCTTTGATCAGATGAAAGGCACTTCACTCTTCTATAAGATTGATTTGCGGTCAGGGTATCCCTATATTAGGATTAAAGAAAATGGCATTCCTAAGACTGCTTTTCGAACTCAATTTGGACATTATGAGTTCAGAGTGGTACCATTTGGTTTGACCAATGCTCCAGCAGTATTCATAAGCCTCGTAAGTAGTGTCTTCTAGAAGTACTTGGACCACTTTTTTCAGGTATTCTTAAATGTCATTCTTATATATTCTAAGAATGAGAAGGAGCATGAGGAACAGTTATGGTTAGCATTACCTTTCTTAAGGGAACATAAACTATGTGGTAAATTATCAAAGTGTTCATTCTTCCAAAAGGAGATTCACTACTTAGGTCATATCATCTCACGAGAAGGGATCTCAGTGGACCTAGAAAAGGTGAAGGCCATCGAGGATTGGACAATTCCCAAGAATGTGCACGTGGTGTGTAGCTTCATGGAGTTAGCAAGGTATTACCGAAGATTCCTGGAAGGGTTCTCCAAGATTCTGAAACCCATCACCACCTTACAATGAAAGGGAATCTGATATGAGTGAACCAATGAATGTGATATCACTTTTGTTGAATTAAAGAGATTACTGACTAGTGCACCAATCTTACTGGTACTAGACATGGATAAAGACTTCATGGTATGCACCGATGCCTTAAAGAAAGGGTTAGGAGCAGTTCTAATGCAGGAAGGTGGGGTGATATCTTATGCGTCTCGTAAGTTAAACCCGCATGAAGATCAATATGCCACACATGATCTAGAACTAGCAGCTGTAATGTTGGCACTAAAATTATGGAGACACTACCTAGTTGGCAGAAGTTTCACACTTAAAACATATCATAAGAGCTTACAATATATTTTTACACAAAGCGATCTGAATGTCAGTCAACGACGATGGAGTGAGTTCATGAGTGTGTATGACTTTGGTATCTCATATATCAAAGGAAAGGAGAATGTGGCAAAAGACACTCTAAGCTCAAAACCGAGGATTTTCTCCTTAATCCCCTTAAAAGTGGATTTGAACAAGAAAGTTCTGGGACAACTCTTGGGAGATGGTTGGTATATAAAGGTAACCTTGGATATTCAAAATAGGAAGAATTTTGAGTCGAAGTATGGTGGGTACCATATTGAGGAACATGGGTTGTTGTGGTATCAAGGGAGGATGTATATCCATAAAGAAGGTCATCTCAAGGAAGAAATCCTTAGTGAGTCCCATAGGGCACATTATTGTGTGTATTCTAGAGTGAATAATATGTCTGTAGACACGAAGAAGATCTTCTTCTATCCTGGTATGAAGAGCGAGGTAGTGGATTTTGTTTCAAAATTCCTAGAGTGTTAGCAAGTCAAGGAACATCATTGACACCCAGCTGGTCTCTTACATCCTCAAGATATTCCTATGACTAAATGGGAAGTCATTTCCATGGAATTCGTTTTGGGATTTCCACTCACATCCTTGAGACATAATGCTATTGTAGCATGGATTTCTCCTTTCTACAAGGGAAAGAATGCCTCCCTTCCGTCTATAGGACGGAAGGGTAGGTTCATGTGTGGTAAAATGTAGGAAAAGTAAACAGGACAGAAAGGAAGAAAATATGGACAAGAAATGGCCATCAGCCCCTGTACAAACAAGCTTAGGGCTTTGGTCTGAGAACTTGCAAACAAATATTAAAGACAAGAATAAACCTGCAAAACAAGTTAATAAACAAACCTACAAGCAAATATGGGTTAGAAAACAACTAAGATAGTAAAAAGAAAACATGAAAAAAAAATGGTATACCCCTTCTTTGGTGCAATGGGCCATAATTCCCTGGCTGGAAGAACCACCTCTCTATCTCACTCAGCAATGGGGGAGCTATGGCTCAATGGGGAAGATGAGTGGATGAAAGGGGGATGTGGGTGGCTTGAGAGACAAAGGGTCTCAAGGCATCGACGGGAAGCATAATAGAATGCAAGGAAAGAGTTGTTTGAGAGTGACCCCCACCGCTCTTTTTATATCAATTTTTGGTTTATAAGCCCTTGGTGAGGGATTTAGCCCCTGTTAACACTCAGAATGTACCCAAGTTGTGAAAGGTAGATCCCAAGGTAACATCAAAAACCACTTTAGAATGTACTTCTGACCTAATACAATCAGAGAGGAATCTGTCACTATTTACAAAGTTTTTATACTTAAGATATTCAATTAGAGACAATCAGAAGGTCATATTTTTGATGGGACAAATAGGACAAGTTTGTTTTAAAAGACTTGGTAAGATAGTCATGGAGGAGACCATTGGGCAATGGAGTCAATAATCAGATCTGAAATAGATTTCAGGAGGTAGGATTTTGAAATTTTATGAACAAAGGCAAGGTAGGCACCATTTCCTTAGTCTTGAGGTATTAGCAGGTTGATTAGTAGACAAAGGGAGACATTCCATCAAACAGAGCACCTCTAGGGTGAATTCTGCAAGACTTTAGAACAAAATATTTTGAAAATGCTTGAACAATGGACCTAGAGCATGCGGGATGAATTCCATCCCATAAAAGCTAATGCTTAAGCATGAAAGCAAATACAAAATGGAGTGGGAAACAGGATAAACAATCACATAAATAAATTCTTACTGAAGAAAAAGATGGCACAAGAATCTCTGACATGAAAAAGATTTTAAATTCCTCCTCTGCAAATTTCATTCATTTACTAAAAACGTAAAGCCATTACAATGTAGATCCTCTTCACTCTTGAAAATCCTCTCTTTAAAACTATCAATTACATTTTAATTTATATAAGAATAACCTCTACCTAACTTTGAATTCAAAACCTAACTGAACTCTAAAAATAGAAACAGTTATAAAAATGTTTCTAATGCATATCTCTAATGGTGATAGCTGTGTGAAATATGGGAGAGGTTTTTATAACTGGACATGTTCCCAACGAAACCCATGTCTTCATTTCTACAAAATCATCTCAATATCCTCGAATTATTCCTTTGAATATGATGACTCAAATAATAAAATTGTATATTTTTGGAAAAATGACTTGTGAAGATATTTTAAATTCTCCAAACCTATGATTACTGTGTAAAAAATGAAGCAGGTTTTTTATTATAGGCCTCTTAGGAATAAAAACCTCTCTCATTTTTGTAAAATTAAATTCCATTTGTCCAAAACAATTCTTTTAATTTGATGGATGAAATAGTCCTTTGGAAAACATGAAAAATGGCCTGTACAACTCACTTTGTTGCTGCTAAACCATAGTACCTGTGTGAAAACTGAAATATGTTATTGTGGATAGATTTTTTTTGAATAAAATCCTCTCTCAGTTTCACAAAATTCTTCTTAATTTGATGTAAAAGATTATTTTAATTGGATGACTAGAACAGTCATTTTGACATCTGAACATTTTCCCTCTGAATATGACTTTGCTGCTCCTAATATGTAGCACCTGGGTAAACACTGAGAGAGGTTATTTTATATCATGACGTTATGATGAAAAAACTCTTTCATTTTTTGATAATTCTTCTTTGTTTTTTGGAAACAAGTCGTTGAATTAAATGACTAAAACAGTCATGTTCAGGAAAAATATGCTACGTAAATATGGCAGACTGTCTCCTTCCTTTAGCGCACAGCACACAAATGAAATAATTTTTCAAAACCAAGTCACCTTTACCTTTACATAATGGTCTTTTTTGGATCCTTCACTGAGTTGTTTTTCTTAAACCATTTTTCTCCGTGGAATTCACCAAAAGTTACCACGTGGACAATGGTTTAAATTCCGCTACCACCTTTCCAATTTAACCACTTCACAACTTTGCTCTCCGGAAACACTAATACTCATTGACGAGTTTTCACTTTTTACATTAGCCATTGGGTTAATAAGAGGCCGCTTTTTGACTTTGGAAAAAATATCCAAAACTATATAAGTTTGAATATAAATAAAATAATAAGTTTATAAAACCCATTTCATAAATTTCATTCAAAAGTTAATAAAACATTTTTCCCCAAGTGTGAAAAATTTATTTCTCTTTTTACCTAAAATTCCTTTAACTTCTCTTCTTTTCCAACTTGGAAATAGCTTAATGAGAAAACTTTGGAAACCAACTCAATCACCCATGAAAACTTAAAATTTTGAAGGCAATAAGACCAATTCCAACAAAAATAAATTTAGTGCTAACAACTGGCTCCGACTAGGGATGCTATCCTCCCTGCGAGGTAGCAAAGAACCCCATAGACCAGGTGCCAAATCCATTGGCTTTCTCTTAATTTTTATTTGAAATCCACAACTTGTTTTGAACTGAACCATCAACTGAAACCATTTTGCAAACAAATCCCACTTTGTCAACCAGTAACCTGTAACTGAATTGCACTTGAAACTGAAACCAAACTGAAAACTGCTGAATGAAATGCTTGCCATATCGAGCTTATTCATGCCTATCTATCCAACTTAACTAAGCACAAATGCCCAATCAAGCAAAATCTGACTTCCAATGAAGCCAATCAAGCAATTTATCCAATAATTCCATTTCTTCCTCACGCTTGATCGAAATTAGAACATAAGTTATCCATGTGCTCTGCTATTGGATCATAAAAAACATGACAAATTTCAAAATACTCAATCACTTGTTTGTCATGACAAGGCTGTCCAAAAAGTAACTCTTCTTGCATACTCTGAAACCGATCTTTAAAAGAGTTTTGAAAGGAATTCTCATGATTGTTTTTCAATGATATATCAGCAACTTCATTTAATATTTCTACATTTACAACTCCATTCTTCTCAAGAAATTCAAGAGGAATATCATTTTTCTCTTCAACAATGTTAAGCAGAAAGATGTCTTCTTGACAAAATGTTTCTGAATTCAAAAGAATTAAAGAAACATCCCATTGAGAGTTTTCATCTCCTTTTTTGTGATCCTTTGGTTTATTGTACACTGTTGGTTCTTTCACATACTAAGATGGATGGCATGATTTCCCTTCCTTTTCATTATATATAAATAGACTAAAATTTTATTTAAAACGATCACTAACATAATTTTTAACAACCTGACCGCAATCATCAGAAAAAACATCAAGAGTATAACCCTATTCTTTCACATCACTATGCTGATCATCTTCATGCTCATATCTTTTTTCCAATTCTAATCCAAGGGCTGATTTCTCTTTAATTGTATTTTCAGAAAATAAATATGTGGATGGATTGTAAGACTGAAAATTTGCAGAATTAGAATTCTTTATGTAATCACCGACAGAAGCATTGGAACTTAGAGGAAATGGCTATTGCAAAAAGGAATTTTATGATTGGGAATACGCAGCTTCATCTTGAAACAAAACTTCAGAAGTTGAATAATATGAAGAAGGGTTTGATTGAACATCCCAAATTCCTTCTTGGTCACTAAAAGAATAAAAATACTGCTACAAATTATCATCTACTTCAGGAAAAGAAATGTAGATGGTTGAATCAGAGTTTTGGCTGATGTCTCTTTCAGTAGAGGAAGAAATTATTAGCTACTGAGATTTTTCTTGAATGCGAAGAAAACTAATTTGTATTTATTTTTTCTGAAATGGGTTCTCATATAAAATTTCTAAATTATCTTCATCCATTAAATCATCATCACTATACATGTTTTCCAAATCGTCAATGAAACCTTTAACATGTGTACAACAATCTTGAACCAAGAACAAGGAGGGGTATTGGTTTTCGTAATGTTCATGAAATACTGTATGAAAATCAGTAAGGGAAAATAAACTTTCTGATGGTAACCCTTCATACCATGACCTTGCATCTCCTTCTAAAGTAGCCATGAACATTTGCATTAAAGAATCCTCATGCAATTTAACTCAAAGTTTATGTATATGCATATGAAATCTAACCAAATGAAGGGCAGCATCATAATTCTTTTGATATTTAAACTTTGGAAGACCTGTTTGCCAATCCACTTTAGGTATTCAATTTGGAAAACAAGGAATGTGAGCACGATTCATAGGAGCATACCTTGCAGACAAAGAACTCATCTCGACAAATGAATATACTAAAAACTGGATTCTTCAAAGACAGAGTCGCCAGGTGAAAGATGCACAACCTTGCTGATATCTGACTATTCTTCACCATCAACAATCAAATCTGAAAGTATGTCATTTATACCCAGGGAAGATTTGAAACTTCATTCCTCAAAAACGACGCCAATTTGTTAACACTTAGAATGTACCCAGGTTGTGAAAGGTAGATCTGAAGGTAACAGCAAAAACCACTTTAGAATGTATTTCTGACCTAATACAATCAGAGAGGGATCTCTCACTATTTACAAAGTTTTTATACTCAAGATATTCAATTAGAGACAATCAGAAGGTTATATTTTTTATGGGACAAATAGGACAAGTTTGTTTTAAAATACTTGCTAAGACAGTCATGGAGGAGACCATTGGGCAATGGAGTCAATAATCAGATCTAAAATAGATTGCAGGAGGTAGGGTTTTGAAATTTTATGAACAAAGGCAAGGTAGGCACCATTTCCCAGTCTTGAGGTATTAGCAGGTTGATTAGTAGACAAAGTGAGACATTCCATTAAACAGAGCACCTCTAGGGTGAATTCTACAAGACTTTAGAAGAAAATATTTTGAAAATTCTTGAAAAATGGACCTAGAGCATGCAGGATGAATTCTAGCCCATAAAAGCTAATGCTCAAGCATGAAAGCAAATACAAAATGGAGTGGGAAACATGAGAAACAATCACATAAAGAAATTATTTACTGAAGAAAAGGATGGCACAAGAATCTCTGACATGAAAAATATTTTACATTCCTCCTCTGCAAATTTCATTCATTTACTGAAAACGTGAATCCATTACAATGTAGAGCCTCTCCACTCTTGAAAATCCTCTCTTTAAAACTATCAATTACATTTTAGTTTATATAATAATAATCTCTACCTAACTTTGAATTCAAAACCTAACTGAACTGTAAAAATAGAAACAGTAACAATAACTTTTCTCATGCATATCTCTAATGGTGATATCTGTGTGGAATATGGGAGAGTTTTTTATAACTGGACATGCTCCCAACAAAACCCATGTCTTCATTTCTCCAAAATCATCTCAATAGCCTAGAATTATTCCTTTGAAGCTGATGACTCAAATAATAAAATTGTAGATTTCTGGAAAAATTACTTGTGAAGATATTTTAAATTCTCCCAACCTGGGATTACTATGTAAAAAATGAAGGAGGTTTTTCATTAAAGGCCTGTTATAAATAAAAACCTCTCTCAGTTTTGTAAAATTAAATTCCATTTTTCCAAAACTATTCTTTGAATTTCATGGCTGAAATAGTCCTTTGGAAAACATGAAAATGGCCTGTACAACTGACTTTGTTGCTAGTAAACCATAACACCTGTGTGAAAAATGAAAGAGGTTATTGTGGGTATATATGACATGAAACAAATCCTCACCCATTTTCTCAAAATTCATCTTTATTTGATGTAAAAAATTATTTTAATTTGATGACTAGAACAATCATTTTGACATCTGAACATTTTCCCTCTGAAGATGACTTTTCTTCTCTTAATATGTAACACATGGGTAAAAACTGAGATATTTTATTGTATATCACAATGTTATGATGAAAAACCTCCTTCAGTTTTTGAAAATTCTTCTTTTTGTTCTAGAAACAAGTCATTGAATAAAATGACTAAAAGAGTGATTTTCAGAAATAATATGCTATATAAATATGGCAGACTGTCTCCTTCCTTTAGCGCGTAGCACACAAATGAAATAATTTTTCAAAACCAAGTCACCTTTACCTTTACATAATGGTCTATTCTAAACCATTTTTCTTCCCGGAATTCACCAAAATTTACCACCTGGAAAGTGGTTTAAATTCCGCTACCACCTTTCCAATTTAACCACTTCACAACTTTACTCTCTAGAAACACTAATACTCGTTGGTGAGTTTTCACTTTCTAGATTAGCCATTGGATTAATAAGAGGCCTCATTTTGACTTTGGAAAAAATATCCAAAACTATATAAGCTTGAATATAAATAAAATAATAAGTTTATAAACCCATTTTATAAATTTCATTCAAAAGTTAATAAAACTTTTTGCCCCACTAGTGAAAAATTTATCTCTTTTTACCTAAAATTCATTTAACTTCTCTTCTTTGCCAACTTGGAAATATCTTAATGAGAAAACTTTGGAAACCAACTCAATCACCCATGAAAACTTAAAATTTTGAAGGCAATAAGACCAATTCTGACAAAAATAAATTTAGTGCTAACAGCCCCTTTTTCGGGCTTTTAGCCCCTTTTGCCCTAACTTTATCTCCTTTTAGGGTTTTAGGCTCCTTTGAGGGGTTTTAGCACCTTTTTGGAGGATTTAGCTCCTAGGAGAGTTATTTAGGCTCCTTTTTGGGGTTTTTAAGCCCTTTTACTCACTTTTAAGCCTTTTTTAGGGTCTGGGGTCTAATGGGGTGGTACGAGGGTCGTGCATGGGTGTCCTTGGGTGGTGTACGCCATGTAGAGCTGAGTGAGGGATGTTTTGGGTTAACACCCTTGATGTGTGAGGGAAAAAGATCATCGTATGGATGACAGACATCATAGGATTTGCTGCAGAGGGGTGCTTCTTCAGGGGCTTGGGCATGGTGGATTTTGGTTTTTGTATTAATATGGTTCCCATTAATGGGTGAGATACAAATAATGTGTGACATGTATATGGACGAGGTGGGCATCCCCATGCTCGTGATAATGTCAAAAGAATAATTTGATATATGCTCTAAAATACAAGAGCTGATCATATACAACTGATGATACATAGTGGCTACCTCAATGTGAGGTTGAATACAATACTGATATGGAGAACTGCTACATTGGACCCATGGCATTCCCATGGAATACTATATCTTCATGACTGACGGCCTGCTAGATCTAGAATGGTAGATAGTTGTATGGACTCATTTATTGAGAGTCACAGTATTTATGGTACACGTATGCTAGATCAATCATAAATCTTTATAGAAGCACTACTAGGGCTTCTGAACACTGTCTCCAATGCAACCTGAAAATCACAAGGGACATAACCTGTTTAGGTCCTGTTGAGGACTGGAAATTCGCAGGAAACAATAGCAAGGGATTCTCCCCAGTCAACGTTCCCAACTAGCCCGTGACTGTTCGGAGTAGGGAATCCATCTGGTTTGTGGTCCGGCTATTGTAGGTCAAGTAACAAAAGGGTTTACAGGTTGCGCCCGGGTCCACCGTGTATGTTTTTGTATTTTGACTTAAAGTATGAAATGCACGTACCTAACTAACAATGCAGGGTGATAAGGATGCAGGGAGCAGTCACAATATGGTGCGCAGGTTCATACCTCTCATCTTAGAACTCACAAGAATCTCAATCACATATGCAGCAATGAAGTAAACTAACTATCTACCTATCCCTCAGGATCCAAATTGTAACTTACTTATGAGTAATGTATATTCTTCATGCATTATAAAGATAAATTACAGATAGTTGATATTCCTACTCACAACAAATGAACGATTAAAGATATTTAGACAATCAGATAGCCAATTGTTTATTAACAATAGTCATTACTCATGGTGGTAATTTCATAGATTAAACTAGAAATCATTCATACCAGAACATAGGTCCTAAGAGTTAGAACAATCTCACAGTTAATGGACAAAAGCTAAAAAATGAAATAGTTCATCTTTCACCAATCCATAGCATAGCATTTGAACGTCCCACCAAACTTTCTCCGACAGGAAAACAATAATTCTTTATTGCAAAAAAAAAAGTATTTCTTCTTACAATCTCTCTTTACATGTCTAACTGGGAAAAATCCCCTTCTTCCTCTAAGTCTTCTATATTTATACTAAAAGATGAGACTATTGGGTTGCCCACAAATAACCCTCGGGCTTCCCAACTTTTCGCCTCCCAAAACTTTCCTCAAATGTTTACAAGATCGTTACATATTACAAAAGTGAATGATTATTCATGAGGAGGGCCTTGCTTGAGTACTTAGGAATTTCTTCCACGCCATTGCCTTAGAGGCAATGCATTCAAATGTGCAAGGTTCCAAAAAATGAATGTTAATCTCTGATTTTGCAGCCTAGTTCTTGATGGCCTCAATTCTGGCCGCACTTAAATGAAGCTGATCCTCCATTAGCTACACACTGATGGTGGAATGATCTACTTCATTCCTTAAGATATGGTCATCAAGGGATTTAATGTGCTGTACTTTTGCTTCCTCCTCTTGATACCTCTTCTGCAAAATCTCCAGATATGAGCTGTCGTCTGGAAAAACATCAAGCCTCTGCTCAGCTTCTACTTGGGACCGATTATAGGTAATTAGGAGCCTTCTGAAGAATTCTGTGCATGCTCCTTTAGTTTTTCTCACAGTCGTTTTGAATTCCTCAGCTGTTTTTATGGCAAACTCTAATAAGTCATAATCCTGCTGAAGGGCCTGTCGATCTTTTGAAGGCATCTCAGTAGGAGTTTCTTCATTCTTTTCTAACCTTGCCATTCTTGCTATGAGGACTTCCAGAATGTCCTGAGATCTGTCAACAAAATAAGAGGAAGTATCGATAATTTCCTCTAATCTCCTCTTCTATGGCGGTTTGCAGCTAAAGCATATTGGCCTTTTGTGCCAACACATTCTCCTTGAAGGGTTGGAGATTGACCTGCTGCCCTTTTGCTTCCTCTAAAGTGGTTTTTAGAGAAGAGATCTGCTCTTGAAGTTTCCTCTCTTGTTCTTGAGCTTGCTTCTCGTTTTCCTCCTAGGTGGTTTTTTGAAGCTCTAAGTCTTCTATCCTTCCCAGTAGTTGTTCCTTCTCCACCCTTAGCTCTTGATACTCTTGCTGCACTCTCTCCAGACACTCTTGTGCAGTTTCACTAGCTTGTCTCTCTACTTGGAAGAGCTACAGTTCATCCTTTGAAGACCTCATCTCTTTTTTCATGTCCTCATATTTCCTCTTCACCTTTTTTCTCTCCTCTCTCTCCTTTCTCAATGTGTCTTTCAGTTGAGCAGAGGACTTCTTGGATTGCTCTAGGTCTGTCATGATTTTTTCCACGTTATCTTCTGAAGCGTGAATCAATGTAGCTCTGGCTCTGATGGTGAATCTTGGATCTCAGTCTGTTCTAAATACCATGGGTGTATCCGTTATCATTTTCCTGGATAGACCTCCTATTTCAACCTTCCTTTCCATTCTCTTCACTATCCTCTTCGTCTCCTTGTCATAGAAAATAGTGTTAAAATCAGGTATTTCTTCCCCTTTATTCTGTTCAAAGGGGACCAATTTCACTAAAGGGACCACAGACTGTCTAGGTGTGCTAGCAGTCGATACTTCTAGGTCCTGAACCATCGGGTTCTCCATGTCCTGGGTCTAACCTCCAGCTGTGTCAGAGGCTAATTGTTCTGTCTCTGTCTGCATCAGCTTTAGTCTCTCTACTTCTTCTTTCTGAAGCTCTTCATCAAGCTTCCTTTTCCTTTCTTCTTCTTCATTTCTTGCATCTTCCTTTGCTTTTCTAGCTGCCTCTTGCACAACTTTTCTTTTATCTTCTTCTTCTCCCTACAACCACCCTGCAGCTTCTTGTGCCAACATCTGGGCTTCCTCATTTCGTTTCCTTGCTTCCTCATCGGCTTTAGCTTGTTCATCTTGCCCCTTCCCACCTTTGGTGGTGATCTTGTTCTTGAACCTTGTACTCAAGGCTGTTATGTTCAATGCACCGTGTAAGACAGATTCTTCTCTATCCCAATGGTGGGTGTATTTGAAATGGATGTTGTTCTCTTTGCAGTGATCAACTACTTTGTTGCGGTAGTCATTTCTATGGAAGGGCATCTCACCAAAATGAAACCTTTCCAACTCTTCTACAAACTCATCTGCTTTTTTCACTCTCATGAACTTATAACTTCCTAACTTAAAGGGAAAAGGGGGATAGGAAGCCTTCTTATGTTCAAACAAAAATCTTCCTATGCCATCTAGGAAGACTTTCCTAACCGCATTTTTATGAATGATGTAGTCAGTGGCGTATTTGGGTAGTAGGGAGGGTGCTCTGGAACCTCCAAACATTCTGAAGTAGAGGCCATCCTCAGTGAGATAATAGTCTGCATATTCTTCAATTCCTTGCAACACCTCCTCTGACATGCAATCACACTCCTTCAGGAAAATGAGCGTATACAATGGCATGATGAAATGTTCACAGACTTCCCGGTAATGACTGTGGTACGTGTGCACCCACAGTGGCTTGTATGCAGAATAAACAAGAATTCTCTCCCTGTCCCAGATGCACCTTAGTCCAGGGAAAGGTTGATTGCACAATATACAATCGATGAGTATGGAGCTCATATAAAATTCTGACCTCTTTTGGGACACTCCTCCCAAAGCTAAGGCCATGCAGGTTGAAGGACTATTTGATACTATGTTGGCCCAGTTGAAAATGGTCCCCTAGGTAGCAACATAAAAAATAATTGGCATCCACTCCAATTTGAAGGTCTTGCCATAAGCCTTCCCAAAAATTCTGTTGAGCATTAAGGCGATGAATCTGTATGGGGCCATTAAGCTTGATGTGTCATATTCTCTGGTAGGCCTAGTTCTGAAATGTTTTCCAGGAAACAACATTCTTTTGAGGGTCTCAACAAGGTCCATTCTGATGTTTTTTAACCAATCATCAGATAAGAATATTTGTGCTTCCAGAAGGTGGTAGGCCAGGGCTACATATCCTGGGCTATAGGCTGCATAGCCTTGTTTGTCCACATTCTCCAGGATCATAGTGGTTACATATGCCCGGGGCAGAATCCAACCATTCACTTCAGAGCATGGGAAAATCTCTGGTCTGGTGTCAATATTCATCAGTGAAGATCTCTCTATATTGGCATATATGCCTTTTTCCTTCAAGCCCATATCAGGCACCTCTCAGCGCGTGATCAACCTGTATATCTCTCCCCACTGGTACTTAGGCCCTACACCAGATATGCACTTGGTGTCCTCATAGATGTATTCGGTTTTGGTAATCAATTCCACTTCGGGATCCTCTTCGAACATAAGGGCCTTCTTCTTTTGTCCCTTCGACATTTTGAGTTCAGAATCTTCCTGTTATACATGCAATTATCATCATTAGGATTTTTCCAGCTAAGTTGCAAACATTGAGACACAATGTGCATTGTTACACTTCATCTATGTTTAACATGAAAAAATTAGTTAAATGAATCAAATATGTGCAAGATAACACCGTTGTCTAATAAAACAATTCTATCAACATATCTCCAGCGGGGAAACAAAATCTACATCAATGTGAAGAAACCTTGGGCTCTCTGTGGACGCCATGATCATCGCACTGCGCAGGAATGACAGTGGAAATTATTCAAGCTTTTTCAGTGGTGTGCTTTAACAAAACACTACCCATGCAATCTATGGTCAATAAAACTATATGCAGTGATATATCCCCTTCCATTGGCTTGGGTTGAAACCAACCGTGAACCGGGTCGCACGGAACAGCGTGGCGAAATACGGCTGTGGTTTGAGGATGCGGGTAGCACGAAAAATAAAAGGGGGGGGGAACCATTCCAAGTGCCATAGGAAGGCCATGAAAAACATTCCCCTACCAAAACATCATCACACAGGGCAGATTGGTGCAGACAGCATAATGGCCGTCTACACCAAACCCCCATTCACTAAGTGCAGGGTCGCATAACAAAAGGCCGTGGGAAAAAAACTACCCTATGGGTCAAAACGCCTTCCCATGGATAGTTACGTTACAAAATCCTCAATATATACACATGTAAACAATGGAGCCAAGAAAAACGGTTGTAAAACCTAACCATGCGAACATCAACAGAAAGCTCGAATGGAACGGGATAATGCAACGAGGAGTCTACCTGGCAACGCTGTGTGAACGGCAGGAAGAAGGCGGCCAAGCTTCCATGGTTGATCCACCTGGAAACGTGGGTACACCAACAACGGGGGACCTTGTGAGCTAGAGAGAATGACAGCACACAAGAGCGACAGATCATGACAGTCGAAAAGCAATAGAATAATAAAACCGACCCCATACATATATATAGTCAACCATAAGCGGCGGGGAAAAATAAAAATCGGACGGCGGAGAAAAATGGATCGGATGTCAAAAGGAAATTCCTTTCGCAATGTCGGGTGGCCAAACCACTAAGCTATCCACGGAGACATCCACAATAGAACTTCGCAAGACTAATCATCGGAGCTTATGAGATTAAACATTGGAGTGGTAGCAGGAAAGGGAGCCGCAACGGCGGATTCATAAAGGATGAACCATTCCGCAACATGTAAGGTCTGAATCGGAAGAGAAAACAACTAAAAGATAGGAAGGCTAGTTCTTTCTGTGGCCGCAACAGCGGAAACCCAAAACCCAAGGATCGAGGAAACAACAAAGTGGGGCTGAAAAGTCAAAGTATCGGGGGACTTCACAATCTGTCGTCCGCAACTACGGAGAACGAAGTAACAATTCTTTCCGACGTGAAACAAAAAATCAGTCGATTGAGCCAAATACATCGGAGAAGAATAACGAAGCTAAAGCTGATTATTTCTCCGTAACGGTGGGGTTGCAAGGAAAAAATCTTCCAATTCAAACACTTGAAAACGCAATCAAATGCAAAAACAAAATTGGATCATTTCAGGCATTGGAAACAGTCTTTCTAAAGAGTCATTATATCAAATCAAAGAAGAAAATGAAACCGGTATAAGCGAACGGAGGGTCCCGAAATGTTTTTGAATTTTGGGAAAATGTTGGAGCTGCAACAGGTACCTCGAGTAGACTCATCAATGTACTAGATTTAGGTGACATTTGGGGTCTTCAACCAAATACTACACGGACCAAACCCTATATGAATCGCAACGGTGCAATGATGTAGTTGGAGTCGAGCACGTGATAAACAACCATCCCGAGAGGCACTAAGGACTCCTCTTAAGTGGTCCAAGGAACTCATCAATGAAGTTAATGAAACTAGGATACAAGGACCTCTAGGTATATCCATTGGAATATGTGTTCTGGCTTTGACAGAAGGAGACCTACCCCTAGTAAAGGAAATGGTGTTTCCTTGACCAAAAGCATGAGGGAGATAACTGAAAGATGTGAGACAATATGCGGGCTGACCCACTGAATGGGGGGCAGGGGGAGGGGAAGGGAAATAGTTGAACATGGGTAGGGGAAGTATAGTAGACTCAAACTTCCTTTGTTTAGAGTATGACGATAGGGAGGACCATGCAACAAAGGAAACTAACTCATGGGAATTGGATCATAGCTGTAATACTGGGAATGTCATTGCAGATGGGAAATACTTAGGGGAGGTGGATACTTTTGATATTGATGGGATCCAAGGAAGACACATTCCAGAGTACTCCGAACAAAGGTGGCCCTATACTCACTAAATGACCATTCAGATACTTTTACAAGCATGAATGAAACCAAATTTGCTTGGCAATATTTTCTTGATGAGAAGGCTGGAAAAGAGCTTAACAACAACCCATGGTGAGATTTTTCGTAAAGTGCGGCCCCTTTGCCTGAGAAAGCATAAAAGTGTGTAGAGGGGAATTGTCTTGGCTTGAATACACCAAGGTGGTACTTTTAATTTGATGGTCTACATGGTCCGCAAAAGGAGGTAAATGAGACAATGTAGACACCCTTTCCTATACTTTAGAGATCGAGAAAAGAAGCAGTTGCACTTGACTATCTTTCCATTGTTTTAAGGAGTCAGAAAAGAGCTTAAACGAAACTCCAGTATGGTCAACCAATTGTGGTGGAATAGGAAGTACCCCATGTCAGGATGGTGGAAAATGGTCCAAAGTTCATCCTAACAATATGGATGCAGAAGATGGCTCTCAAACATACCATTAGATGCACGGGATAGATTGCGGCAAAGGAATGCGAATTGGTGCGGTAGAGGCACACAAACCGAGGTGGCTGTTGGACAGAGGTCAGGAGAGTTGTGTGTGAGTTGCTGTGGGTGGAATTGACTACATGTGATGTGATTGCAAGTTCAGGGGTAGTTATATGCCAAATACATATAAGAGAAATAAATTGTTTTCCGGACAATGGTCCAAAGATCCGTGTAAGGTGCGATGGATGGAGTAGACAACTATATGTTACAAAAAAGATAAAAATGATGTTCCTTAATGGGTGGTGGCATGAATTCCCACATGAGTAGTGGTAGGGAAGAGTGATACAAGTACAGGTCCACAGACACTTGCATCGCCATGCTATGGCTCGTAAATCGAGGTAGCTTCCGGGAAGAGGTCCCAAAATTTGTTTGTTAAACATGAGATGATGGTCTCATAAGAAGATGTAAATTTGAGCCTGGAGGTGTGAGAGGTGTCTCAAACCAGTTATAGTTACTTTGGACTAGAAGCTAATGGTGTTGCCCCTGACTTGTGGTAAAAATGTTGAAAAACAAGAAAGGGAGAAAACTACGCTATAAGGGACTCATAGTGGTGGTATTAGGCATAGGCTCTCTTGAGGTGGAGCCCGTTGCATGGCTTCTTCAAGAGTCGACCACCTGAGTCAGCAAATAGGTATGCCCCCTTGTTGAGACAAAGGTCATTGGCAAGGCGAGATGATAGAATCTGGTATTTTATGGGAAGAATTGATTCCACACTATGGTTTAAAGGGAATGGGGTAAAAGTGGAGGTGGTCTTACATATCTCCCCGTCATCGTGTAAGTGGTGCTGGGGTAGATTAGGTGGATCTTCCATGAGCGATGAGAGGAAAGGGTGAATGGTGATAGCGATCATGTAAATGGTATCAGTTGTGGTTTTTGTGTCCTTGTCCCCATTCTCTATTGCAGGAAGAAGGGCAGGCCTGGAGACATGATGAGTCTTGGATGGACCTGGAGATAGGTGCAACATCATCTCAATTGGATGGACATGAGTCAACACATCCTGGTGCCTTAGAGGAAGGGTATGTGGTTCAAGGTACCACACAAGATCTCCTTGTAGAAATTCTGACCAGCAATAGATTAATTTCACTCACAGCAAATTACAATTGATCATGTAAAATTGTCAACAATGGAGACTGAATATGGAGTTGTAACACAAAATTATATTAACTCAGTGTACAATAGACAACCCTATAATAAAATAGGTTGCTGAATATATAGAATACATCAATAGGTTGAATGCATAAGTAGGCATCCAAAGCTAGCATAAAGCAGGCTTACCCAAAAGAGGAAAATCCCCCATAGGTGTAAAAAGCTGATCCCAAATCTGTCATGAGGCTCACGAATTGGCAAGGGTGCATGGGCAAGCTAATGAGTGGTGGAATGGAAGCTCATACATGCTTTTGCATGGAGGAAATAATGGAGGAGGAAGAGGCAACAAAGCTGATTCACCTCACCTAGTCTTGCTTTCCTATGTGCCTTAAAACACTGAAAAAGTAGGGAATAAAGCAGAAAAAGAAGAAGGGCGCCTAGGAGGCCAGGAATAAAGAAGATTTGATTCCTAAGGATTTCCCAAGTGCTACATGAGTCAAATATGGCAATTTTGACCTCTATGGATAGGCAATTAGCAACTTGCACATGGTGGGACTCATGGACTAGGCAAATAAGACAAAAATAAATAAATTTATGTCTAAGTGGGTAAATACTATGGGTTGATTATTCTAACACCCCCCCTTAAGCCTGACTTTATGAGTAATAAATCAAAATATAGGGCCTAGCAACAAGGCTTAGTCACCCTTTTACATACTGCAAGTCCGTATGAAACAAGGAAAGACGCAAAACCAACTTGGGAAAATCCTCCCTTAAACATGGACTGTAAAACAAAATTGTAGAATCTTGTCTCTACTCATGCTTTGACAGCATGATCAGCAATCCCCAGTAGTGATTTGAGATTGCTGAAGGTCTTCTCACAAAATTCTTTGGTGAAGATATCAGCTACTTGTTCTGAAGATGAACAGAAGAGTAGGTGAATGGTGCCATCATGCACAAGCTCTCTGATGTAGTGCATGTGAATCTCAATGTGTTTGGTTCTCTGCTTCTGAACTGGATCTTTGCATATTCGAATGGTACTCTGGTTATCATAGTAGATGCTAGTTGAGTACTTAGGTTCGAAACCACACTCTCCAAGTAAACCCTGCAACCATAAACACTGAGTTGCTGCATTGACAACTCCTCTGTACTCAGCTTCTGTAGATGAGAGTGCAATGGCACTCTATTTCTTGCTTGACCAGATGATTGGCCCTTCTGCAAGCATGAACACATAACCTGAAGTGGACTTCCTGTCTGTGCTATCACCTTCCCAATCACTGTCAGTAAAACTAACTAACTCAAGGTCAGAATTGGCTTTATAGAAAATCCCATGTGTCCTTGTTCCCTGAACAAAGCTAAGGATCCTCTTGGCTGCTTTCCAATGGATCTCATGGCGCTGATCCATGAATCTAGAAGCAACACTGACTGCATAACAAAGACCAGGTTGGGT
>LPNX011225761.1:0-45273 GCA_001517045.1 Pseudotsuga menziesii | reverse complement strand
GAGAATGGTCAGTAGCAAAAACTTGGGGCTGCTGCATATATATCTCCTCAGTGAGATCACCATTCAGAAAGGCACATTTTACATCCATGTGATGTACCTCCCATTGCTTTGATGCTGCAATGGCTAGAGCTAGCCTCATTGAATCCATCTTTGCCACTGGGGCAAAAGTCTCATTGTAATCAATGCCATGAACCTGTGAGTAGCCTTTAGCTACCAATATAGCCTTGTACTTTAGTGGTGAACCATCAGCAGTAAATTTGGTCTTATAGACCCACTTACACTATACTAGTTTTCTGTAGCGAGTTGAACTCCTCATTCATGGCAGCTTGCCATCTTGGATCTCCTACTGCTTCTTCATATGTTTGAGGATCAGACTCCACCATCAAATAGAATCTTTCAGCAAACTCAGGTTCCTTCATGCACATACCACTCTCAAATTGAGATCTAGTCCTCCTTGGGTCATTGGGATCCCTAGCTAACTGTCCTGCTACATGTAGTGTCTTGGCTTCCCATTTAGGCCTTGTGGGGCTGTTTGGGTCTGCAATAAACTCATCTCCATCCGAAAAATCAGAATCAGCACGTTCAACAAACTTTTTACTTACTTCTTGAGGTTCAGGTGGTGAAGAGGCTTCACCAATTTCCACATCTGCAAGAGGTTCTTGTTCAAATTGAACACACCTTTCAATGAAGGATTTGTTTGTGCTCAAGTTTATCAACTTGTACCCTTTTGAATCTTCAGAGTATCCCACAAAAAGACACTCTTGGATTTGGGGCTGCAAAGCCTTCCTCTTCTTTGTCGGGATTCTAGCCCATGCCTTTGACCCAAAAATCCTGAAATGGGTCACATCTGGCTTGTGCCCACTCCATGCTTCTAAAGGAGTCATTCCATCCAACTGTTTGTGAGGCACCCTATTCTGAATATAGGCTGCACAGTTGATAGCTTCAGCCCAATACTTTGGTGGCAAAGTTTTGGCCTCCATCATGCATGTTGCCATCTCCTTCAGTGATCTGTTCTTCCTCTCAGCAACACCATTTTGCTGTGGTGTGTAGGGGTTAGAATGCTGCATCTGAATACCTGCATCTATACAATAGTTAATAAACTCAGTCTTGACATACTCACCACCATTGTCAGACCTGAGTACCTTGAGTTTTCTTCCACACTGGTTTTCAACCAAAGCCTTGAAGACTTTGAATAGGCCAAAAACTTCTGACTTGTGTTTCATGAAGTGAACCCAACAATACCTGGAAAAATCATCAATAAAGGTCAATGCATATTTGGCCTGACTCATGGACATATGAGGGAATGGGCCAGCAACATCACTGTGAATTAGCTCGAGGGGTTCAGAGGTTCTCTCATGGCTAGCTTTCTCAAATTTGTGCTCTGGGTGTTTTCCTAGGATACAGCCTTGGCAAACTCCTTTGGAAAATTTTATCTTGGGAAACCCTATGACCATATCTTTCTCACTAAGATAAGACAAATACTTGTAATTTAAATGGCCAAATCTTTCATTCCACAGCTTGCTATCTTCATTAGCATGGATAAGAAGAGCAGAGGGGTTTGAGTAAGGCAAGAAGTGTGAAAACATGTATACCTTTTGGGCATGATTCGCTACTCCTTTTGCAATGATTCTTCCACTTGAGATTTCTGTGATCTCAACTTCATCTGGTGAGAATGTGACTTTCTTAGGAGACCTAGTGTGGGTCATCTGGTACACTGATAGAAGGTTGGAGGCGAGACCAGGGACATACAGCACATTGTTGAAGTTACCATGATCAAGTTCTATCCTTCCTTTGCCTTTACTTTCAGTGAGAGAGTCATCTCCCAGTACAATAGATGGTCCTTTGGACATATCTAGTGAGGAGAAGGCCTCCTTAGTCAAAACCATGTGTCTTGAAGCTCCAGAATCTATGATAAAACTGGGTGAGCTTGATGTGCCAGCAACTAGAGCATCAACTCTCTCTCTGTCATCGAAACTTGATCATCCTTCTCTCTTCTTTGAGCCTTCTAGAAGGGAGATGCCATTCTTCTCCAGGAGATTGGTCAGTATATCAATCTGCTTTTTCATACAAGAGCTTTCAGTGTGATTGCCCTTCGAACAGTATGAGCACTTGTTCATATCACCTTTGTTTTTCTTCTTCTCAGGATTTTTCTTGGGACCTTGTTGATCCTTCGGAGACTGCTTCTTGTCTCTTCTTTGCTCAGGTGGCTTTTTAGCTTTCTTTTTGCTTTTAGAATCCACCCTCGAATCTCCAGCAACCAGAGCTTGGTATTTGGAAGGTTTTATGGTGCCCATCATCACCAGCTTGTCTTGTTCTTGTGTGAGAGATTCCATGAAATCTACAAGGCTAGGAATCTTCCAGGTTTGAGCTGTGAGTTTTGTGGCATAGAAGGTTGAAACAAAGACTGAGTAGTCAGGTCCTATATTCAAGAGGATGGCTAATACGAGCTGCTCATCTTTCTTTTCGATACCACACTGCTTCAGCTACAAAACTACTGCTTTGAACTTGAAGAAATATAGCTGCAGGGATTCAAAGTTGTTGCGACTCAGATAAATCAGCTCATTTTCAATCTGATGTCCCCTGATCTCATCTGTCTTTTCAAAAAGCTCAGACAGCTTCTCCCATACTTGACCCAGTGAAGTTAATCCATCGAGATGGAAAAGGAGGTCTCGGGAAATACTGAGACATAGGAGGCCATAAGCCTCATCTCTCCGATTGTGTCATTTGATCTTCTCTATAGCTGCATTGGGCTCTGCTTCTGTTGCCATAGTCACCCTGTAGAGGCATTTTGCTCTCAACAAGATCTCCATCTCTGCTTTCCATTCAAAATAGTTGAAGGGAGTCAAGATAGTTTTCTCTGAATCCATAGCCTTAGAAAATCTGTCCCAGCTGTCAGTAGAAGGCTCCCAGTCTTGATGTTGAACCTGCAAAACAATTTTTGAAGGATATTAATAACCTACAATGGCTCTCATACCATGTAGAAATTCTGACCAGCAATAGATTAATTTCACTCACAGCAAATTACAATTGATCATGCAAAATTGTCAACAATGGAGACTGAATATGGAGTTGTAACACAAAATTATATTAACTCAATGTACAATAGCCAACCCTGTAATAACATAGGTTTCTGAATATATAGAATACATCAATAGGTCGAATGCATAAGGAGGCATCCAAAGCTAGCATAAAGCAGGCTTACCCAAAATAGGCAAATCCCCCATAGGTGTAAAAAGCTGATCCCAAATCTGTCATGAGGCTCACGAATTGGCAAGGGCACATGGGCAAGCTAATGAGTGGTGGAATGGCAGCTCATACTTGCTTTTGCATGGAGGAAAGAGTGGAGGAGGAAGAGGCAACAAAGCTGATTCACCTCACCTAGTGTTGCTTTCCTATGTGCCTTAAAACACTGAAAAAGCAGGGAATAAAGCAAAAAAAGCAGAAGTGCGCCTAGGAGGCTAGGAATAAAGCATATTTGATTCCTAAGGCTTTTCCAAGTGCTACATGAGTCAAATATGGCAAGTTTGACCTCTATGGATAGGCAATTAGCAACTTGCACATGGTGGGACTCATGGACTAGGAAAATAAGACAAAAATAAATGAATTAATGTCTAAGTGGGTAAATACTATGGGTTGATTATTCTAACACTCCTAGTGTGAAATCCTATAGATTGCGAGTTGCCAACATAGACTTAATCACGATCCCGGATGGTAGGAAAAGGAAAGGGAAAAGAGCAAGGAAAAGGATCATGCTGATCAGGAATGAAACCCATTGTTTCCCTAGTAACTGAGGTTGAGGTTGCGACTGAGGTTACGTCTGCGGATGGATCTACGGTCGCAGAAACAATGGAAGAAACAAGTCTGATGGACCATTGGTGGTGGTGGAGACAAGAGGGTCAGTAGAACTCGACATCATGTAAATGGAAATGGTGTCTGAAGAAGGATGTGGGGGTGAACTTCTTCGATCAGAGTGATCTCCCATTCAAGGGAATGTTGATGGAGGTCGCCTAAAGCAATTCAAAATTTGGGAAATTCTTGACAGTGGTGAGAATAGTGTCCATATAGTCTGTAGAGGGTGCAAGCATGGTTTTTTCTCAGTGACTTGTTTCTTACTATTGGTGTGCTTGGAAGCTCAACCATGGGAAGGTTTTTGTTTGTATCCACGGCGTCCAAATGCGTGCGAATCATTGGGATCTTGGGGTAGTTCTGATTTGGATTTCCCTATTGCTTGTAGATGGTGCAAGGCAGGACCTACTGAGGTTCTACAGTAGCTTTTTCATTCTTTCCCCTGGCCCTTTTCAGGTGGGGCGGTGCGGGTGCGGTGGTTGGTTTTTGGGAACCTAGTGGAGGATGGGACTCGACCGCAATGGGATACATGGGTGTTAAGACTACCTAAGGCATTGATGGTTGAGCCAGTGGATCAAGATACCACACAGGAATATTCAATGTAAAGTTGGGTAGGTTTAAGGTGGCCATTACTGGATTGCTCATGACTCCAGGTAGGGGAAAGAGGAAGGGAATTGTATGGAATGGAGAGGAGCCCAGATAAATACCTGATGGTTGTATGTGGGGATTAGGTTGTGGTTGCAATTGTACATAATGTTGTGGCTGTAGATGATGTTACAGCTACTGATGGTGTTGCAGCTGTGGACGGTGTTGCAGTTGCAGTTGGGGCTACAATTGCGCTTGTTGTTTGCGTGCAGCGGTGCTGGATGAGACCATGCACAAGTCCACAGTCTCATTTTTTGTCGGTGGTGGTGACACTAAGGGGAAATGATTCATCATAATGGTATGGGCAAACAACCCAGGGCCCACATTCAACAATGGGGAGCCTGGTGTGTTGTCAACCATGGTGTTGATTGCAGGGATGACATTGGCGTGTGTGGTTGTCCCTTGTGGTTCAATGGTGGTGATGGTAGGGATAACATTGATGGGTGTCGTTAACCCTTGTAGATCATGATAAGGGAGTTTATCAATTGTCATGATCTTCCCTTCATGGGGGGACATCATGAGATGGAAGACAGTTGATGCGACATCTCTCATGGCATACACATCACTTCTTTCGAGGAGAAGGTTATAGTCCAGTTGAGTGTTGACAACTTGTATGTCAATTAGAACTGTATTCCTAGCTAATGTGATGGGGACATGGGGGAGGATTCTTGGGCTTTAGTGGGATGGCCATCATAAGCCTGCAGAGTTGTGGATGATGGTTGCAGAATTGGGGATCTAAGATTCTGCCAGACTAGGGTAGACATAACGCATGTAGATTCCCCCTCATCTACTATGCACTGGAGTACAACCAAATTTCGGATAGACACCAGGATTTGGAAGGTGATGGTGGATGGCATGTGCGGTTCTTTATTATCCATGTCAAATGTGTTCAACTTGGAGTTGGAAGGTTCTATGGCCCCAAGGGTGGCTAGTAGTGCTTTCTGCTGCATTGGGCATGTTTTGAGTACCTCCAGAGTGGATATGGATATTGGTGTTTGAGGCAAATCATCCACTATGCTATAGCTGACCACAGCTCTAGCCATGGCATTATTGGCCACTTGGCATATGGGGGGGAAGGGGAAAGGGGGTAACTGAAGAGGTGCATTGATCGATTTGGATGTAGATGCCACTGATGTGTCAGCGGATTCGGTTGTGGTTTTGTATTGAATCCATATGGTTTGTAGGTTGACCTCTTCAGTTGAGATGGCTAGCAAGTGGTGGACACCTGTTTTGGGTGTGGGAGGTGCCCCTAGAGCATTGGGATTGGGCTAGGGAGGGGTTGTGGTTGCATAGTCTAGAGTTTGGTTTTGGTAATCAATGCTAGCATTGTTGCTTAGTTGTGGTGGAACTACAGGTAGTGTCGGACGGTGCTGTGGTTGTTGGGATATGGAGCCTATGA
The DNA here is from genome assembly GCA_001517045.1 of Pseudotsuga menziesii. Lineage (NCBI taxonomy): Eukaryota > Viridiplantae > Streptophyta > Pinopsida > Pinales > Pinaceae > Pseudotsuga > Pseudotsuga menziesii. Next base: position 39,383 of record LPNX011225761.1, on the reverse strand, counting down.
TGCCATCTACAGCATGAGATGCCTCCAATGCATCCTGGTAGGAGGTTCTTGGATAGGGAGCGTCTGGAATGATGGTGTAAAGGTATCCATACTACACATAGATTAGGTCAAACTATTGGTATTTCAGTATGGCCACCTCTTTGGATTGGGGACGTTCGGATGCGATGTCCTTTGTTATGGGTGGGAGCAAGGTTTTGAGAAACCAATCCAAGAATATCTTGTCGTCAAGTTAGATTTTACACAAACTATGATGTTGTTTCCACTCATGGATGTGGTTGGTTATATGTGTCACAGTGCTCTGGTGACAGGATAACAGGATCTCCACCCCTTCCTCATATCTAATGGGGAGTTGGAAATACTACAGGAACATGAAAGCTAGGGAGTTGAAATCTGGGTACTTGGCTTGTGATAGCTCAATGTACCATTTGGTTGCCGCACTTGTTAGGGTGCACTGGAATAGTCTTAGCCTAATTGAATCATCTACAATGTTGTTTGATGACCACCATAGATAAAATGTCATGATGTGGTTTTGGGGACACTCCCCTGCCTTTCCTTCAAACTTTGGAATGTCCGAGGGAAGTTTGGTTGGCATGGGAGGACAAAAGGTTTGTTGGTGGATGGGGTCATTTGTCAATCAAGCCAAATCAGGCAAGTTATGATGAGCCATGGAAGGCAGATTTGGCCCCAAGTTGATGTGAGATGGGGGAGGTATGGTGGCGGGGTTTGCAGGTGCATAATGTACTTGCATACCTGGGGGTGCTGGTGGTGCCATTGTAGATGGCACCACCAGATTTTGGGGACACTCCCCTACCTTCCCTTCAAACTTTGGAATGTCTGAGGGAATTTTGGTTGGCAGGGTGTGGTTTTGGGGACACTCCCCTGCTTTCCCCTCAAACTTTGGAATGTCTGAGGGAAGCTTGGTTGGAATGGGCGGACAAAAGGTTTGTTGGAGGATGGGGTTGTTTATCAATCAAGCCAAATCAGGCAAGTTATGATGAGCCATGAAAAAAAGATTTGGCCCCAGGTCGATGTGAGATGGGGGAGGTATGGTGGTGGGGTTTGTAGGTGGATAATGTACTTTCATACCTAGGCGTGCTGGTGGTGCCATTGTAGATTGGCCAGTGCCCCAAAGTTTGGTGTGAGGGACAGTGTGGATGGAAGGGCCACTACCCCCATGTATGACACTACCCCACCATGATGGAGGGGTAGTGTATGTGGAAGAGGCAGTGCCCCCCTACGTGATAGGAGGGGTAGTGTGTCTGGAGGGTCCACTGCCCGCAAGTGTTGTAGGTGGGATAGCTTGAGTGGTTACTATCGGTGGTGGAATATGACTAATGATAGTTTGCATGACCATGCTAGGGCCACCTGCAGGATTGTTAGTGATAATTTGTGGTGTGGACATGGGTCCATTAGTGATTGCCATGCCGCAAAATGGATCCAGGTTTGCACCAGCCATGGGGCTTGATGGTGCTTTGTGTAGTTCTGGTTTAGACTGATATGGATCTGAATCTGAATTAGAGTTTGTGTGGCCTTCTGATGGTGTGAGAGTTCATCGAGAATGGTCTTGATGGTGTCAGTTCATTGACCCGAATTGTGGTGGTTCACCTCTTAGGTGTGAGGAAGAGCATGACGGATCAATTGTGCTAGATTTGTGTATCAAACTAGTGGGAATGATATTTTGGACCCCAATTTCAATGGCTTCCTATTGGCTGTAGGTGGTCACTTGGCCACCAAGACTGCCATAAGACAACACTTTGCTTTTTTCTCATGGGCATTCTAATCAATCGGTGGGGGTCGTTGCCTGTTTCGCTTGGCAATTCTTCTCAGCAGCCAGCTACTTTGGGGTTTTCGTGGTACTCCTCACAATGAGTTTCTAGTTAGAGCCCAAGTACTTCCCATGGTTAAGGCAGTCAGGGACTTATGTCCTCAAAGACTGCAGATTTTTGAACTTAGTGTAAATTAATCAATTTTAGTGGCTCTCTCAACGTCATGAACTGAGTGGGGTTGATTTATGAGGTATGGCGTGTATGTCTTTCTATGTTTCTATTATTTGGTGGCTGCAAATTTTCTATGAATTCATCATATTGTGGTTGAAAGCAGTAAATGAACAAAATTTTTGTAGACAGATACCATTTTTAACCCTGCGTTGTGATAGCCTAACTAGGTGACCACCTTACACCTATATTCTTATTCAACCAGGAGAAGGTACTGGGCTCTCAACATAATGGGACTAAGCCCATTTGTAGATCCATATGACACCTTCCGGATGCAAGGTTGGTCAATAGGGAGGAGGCTTAGCACTGTGAGAAATCCTCCTTATCTACCCCCTCTACCTTCAAAGTCATCCGTTTTTAATGGTTTTGAACAATATTGGGTGAAGGGCATATTACTCTATGAGGTGTGCCCTTCGTCTTATCCCAGAATGCCCTGAAGGGTGATGACTATGTAGAGGATGAAGGGAAAGCAAGACTGTTAATTTTATGTTAGTTTTAGTTAGCCTATGTTAATTAACCAATTAAATTTTTTTGAATTTACACTTTGTTTGTAGATGAAATTACAGTAACTGAAACAAAAACAAAAATGGGACTATTGTGCTGGACAGAGACGGCTAAGCCACACTGACGATCCTTAGTAAATTGAAAATTAACTTTTGAGTGACAATCCGCACGTTTTGGGTCAAATGTGGCTAGGGGGTCACCAAATGTTTCTAGAAACAGGTGAGGGGGTCGCATAGATTTCACATACAGAAGCGGTCTACCTTCCTGAAGGAAGTTGCACCTTTCAAGGGAAAAAGGGTGACTGGGTCACACCTGTGATGCCTAAATGAGCGACCTGGTCCCATATTTAGTCCCTATAGGTGCGACCTGCTCCGGATTGGGGTTTTTTGATCCTGAGTTAGATCTGGTCGATAGTAACCTGTATTGTGGCCAAATGGACTCGGATTTTCCTTATGGAGGTTCGACAGAAACAATAAACTAAAAATAAACAAGATTTAAACTAGATCTGACAAGAAATTTTAAACCAAGGGTACAAACTAAAATAATACTTGAAATTTAAAAAACTGAACCAGGGATTGTGTGGGATGGACCTAGTATGGTCACAAGTTCTGTAGCAGGGATTTCTCCCTACTACAAGGGCATGAATGGATCCATTCTATCTACAGGATGGAAGGGTAGCTTCCTATGTGGTAAAATGCAGGAAAAGTAAATAGAATAGAAACGAAGAAAATATGGACAAGAAATGGCCGTGAGCCCCTCTGCAAACAAGGTTAGGGATTTGCTCTGAGAACCTGCAAACAACTATTAAAGACGGCAATAAACCTGCAAAACAAGTTAATAAGCAAACCTGCAAGAAAATATGGGTTAGAAAACAAGTGAGCTACTAAAACAAAAGCATGAACACACAATGGTATACCTCTTCTTTGGTGCAATGAGCCACCATGCCCTAGCTGGAAGAAGCACCTCTCTATCTCACTCAGTAATGAGGGAGCTATGGCTCAATGGGGAAGATGAGTGGATGATAGGGGGATGTGGATGGCTTGATAGACAAAGGGTCTCAAGGCATCGACGGGTAGCATAACAATATGCAAGGGAAGAGTTGTTTGAGAGTGACCCCCACCCATCTTTTTATAGCATTTTGAGGGTTCTAAGCCCTTGGTCATGGATTTAGCCCCTTTTTTGGGATTTTAGCCCCTTTTGCCCTAACTTTAGCACCTTTTAGGGTTTTAGGCTCCTTTGAGGTGTTTTAGCCCCTTTTTGGAGGCTTTAGCCCCTAGCGGAGTTATTTAGGCTCCGTTTTTGGGTTTTTAAGCCCTTTTACTCATTTTTAAGCATTTTTGAGGGTGTGGGGGTCTAATGGGGTGGTACAAGGGTCATGCATGGGTGTCCTTGGGTGGTGTAGGCCATGTAGAGCTGAATAATGGATTTTTTGGTTTAACAACTATACTAGTGGCGGTCGACAAACTAACCAAAATTTCCCACTTCATTCCAGTCAAAGACACTTATGATGTGACAAATGTAGTAAGGGTATTCATAAATGAAATTGTATGCCTTCATGGATTTCTAAAGAAGATAATTTCTAACCGAGACCCTAAGTTTACCTCCATGTTTTGGATAAGTATGCAGTCAGCATTAGTGACCCACCTGAACTTAAGCTCAACTTATCATCCCAAGACAGATGGGCAGACAAAGAGGGTGAATCGGGTGATGGACGACACGCTTAAGATATATTTTATGGATCATTAGACATAGTGGGAGAAATGTCTTCCTCTAGTGGAGTTTGCATATAACAACAGTCATCATAGCTCCATTGGTAGGCATCCATATCAATCATTGTATGTGATACCTTGCAAGACTCCACTCAGTTGGGACAGGTTGGAGGACCATGTTTTAGTTGGACCTGAGTTGCTTCAGAGGAGAGAAGGTCAAGTGGTATACATCAGGTAGAGTTGCTTCGAACCATTACGTGTACTATATCATAGGGTTCAACAGCTCTGTAGTCACCATGTGGACAAAGTTAATATCCAGTGGGACAAGTATAGCCCATGATATTCTACCTCGAACGATGCAAACACTATGAGTCGAGATTTTCCCTCACTATTTTGACTATAACTTCATGACAAAGGTTCCCAAAGGTTGGGTGTATGTAACGCCCCATATTTTGACTTAGGCATGTTTATCACTCAGACTTATTACACTGCATTTACTTATTATATGGGCATTGAGATATACTAAGTAAACTATATTATTCGGCATGTTATATGTGATTATATACTGATGATGATGTTACAATATTATCATGCTTATGCTCTGATTTTGATGTTATGATGTTATCATGCTTATGGTCTGATTATGATATTATGATGTTATCATGCTTATATCGATGCTTTGATTATGATGTGATGATGATTAACATACTTATGTAGATGCTATGATTATGATGTTATCGTTGTTAGGATATTACTGTGCTTATGCGATTACTATGTGGTAGTCATCATCATATTCCTCTATTTCATAACAAAAATGTATAATTGATTGTAATTCTTGATATTATGTGATGTGTATGATGTTGTACATGGATACCCACCCATGATGCAATCAATTTTATGATATTATGTGATGGAAGGAAATAATGTTGATAATACGAACCAATTATTGATTTAATATTTTAATGAATGCATGGTTGCATAGTGCTAACCCACAAGGTACAGGGGCTATGTGATAGCTAGGTACATGATGTGAAGTGTGATGTAATACATATATTGAATAGAGACTTAATTTCCAAAGTGATGGTACGATGGCATGTACCAATAAAATCGATAGTAGTAAAATATGGTTTGATAGGGTATAAACCCAGTATGTTGAGAGGGATGGATGTATTTCCCACCCTATGTCACTATGATACTTGAGGTCGTGGGAGGGCAGTGCTGATATTTCTAAAGTGGAGCCATTCATTTCATTATATGCTTCTGAAGTGGCATCATTATGTTCCATAATGCTTAAAGGAAGCACATAGAACATTGTTCTAAATAGGTACGAGTTTATAATGAATTTCTTCTTGTTAGAGCTATGAAATTATACTGCTTCACAAATTATAGAGGACCGAGGAGGGAATGTAGAGGGAATCACATGAGGAGAGAGCCTACGCATTGAGAAATACATTATGGTGAGATATGGTCAGGAAATGAGGATGAGATCTTGTAAAGTTGGAAGGATGGTCAATAGTGTGGAGAGGGGATATGTTGGGGAAAAATTAGTAGAAGACTGACAAGTAGAGGAATATACCACTGGAAAACAAACTGGTAGAGTATAAATAGGGACAAAATGCAGGTCTGCAATTCTAGTAGACAATATGGAACACTGACAAAGTACATTGAGCAATGCAAAGAAAATAAAAATTGTTTGAGAAGGAATACTATGCAATATTTATGGAATAACCTCATTAGGATCTGACACCCTAGTTGGGATGCCCATCTAAGAATTTAAACAATGAATACACAAAAAAAATTACATACATAGTTAATTAGGCATTAAATCTCATTTAATTCTAATTAAGAATATATATATAAATATATTAGCAAGGTGAGGTGATGTTTGGTTTTCATCTTCCAAGCTTTCCCTTGGACTCCCCAAGGCTATTTTTCTTCACTTAGCCCTAACAAATTGCATTCAAGCAATTATCAACCTTTTCATGACACAATCTTAAATGATATTAAATTTACCCACTTAATGTTATAATGTGATAAAATATTGTTGTCATACATAATGGTTCCCATGTTACCATGGATTTATCCTTGAGACCCATCCCTTGTGAAAAATTATCATAATGGTGTATGTATCCAACTTGGCTGGAAAAGTTCTTCTATGAAAGGCATGTGTAATTTGGTTAATACTTCTTCTTTTCGATGAGGCCTGAAATATTCATTTAGTTCATTTATATTTTCCTAAATTGATTTTCCATGGTTATATACTGATGGTCCTTATCTAGAATGGAAGATATACTATAAGTATCCATATCCCACTGAAATATGAAAGATGAATTTTCAAGGGCTTATGTGGTGCTTTGAGGGAATATTCATGGATCAAATCCTTTAAATATGTATACATGACTTTATGCCATTTATTTTCTTTCCTTACCATGGTCAAGATGTAGAGACCCAAAGGTTGCATGTACAAAACCTTGTTATGACAACTCATCTATCTCTCTCACTCTCTCTCTAACCACATGCTCTATGCTTTATAGAAATTAGGGATAACAACATAATGGATTTATTGAAATTAGTCTTTTGGGGCTTGTAAATATTGACCTCATAATGAGATATGGTTGGCATTAGGACGTTTTAGATATAATCGATGGGTCTCGACACCTTCACCATTTCTATGAGAAAAAATAAAGGGACTTAGGGACTAAATGACTATTTTAAGACTCATGAGAAATGAATGAATACTAAAATTACCAAAAAGGCCCTCTAAAGGGGATATTTATCCTTTATAATGAGCCTTGTAGAGATAATTTGGGGGGAATGATGAGTATGGTAGCTCACATGGAAGGTTTAGTCGAGGAGGTCAAGAATGAGGATCTATTTCAATCTACTTCAATGGGAAAATGTTAGGTTATGATTGACACATTATAGCTAGATAAGATGCTAGGTCATGTTGATGGATGGAGAACTGGGTTATTTATAGAATTATTTGATGTTGTTCGAGATGATTTACTTAAGGTGTGGAATAGGTTAATCTAGAAGGTTTTTGAGGGTATTTAATACCACATTCTTATCTCTAACCGATATCCCAAGATAATGGATCTCAAATGAGAGTATTTCTCCACATCATTTTGTAAGGTGGATACATTTGTGAATGCTGAACACTTGTTCGTATATGCATAACAAACTAATTCTTTCAACCTCAAACTGAATTTTTTATTCCTCACTTAAGTTTGGTTAAATCTAGATTAAATGAATTTCTTTGTTGTTTGAAAACTTAGGTGCACATATGTGTTTTAGAGCTAATGGAACTCAAATGAGGGTATTTCTACACATAAGGTTGTAAGGTGGCTACATTTGTGAATGCTTCCTTAAAGGGATGCACGATCATGTATTAACAAAAACATGTAAAATATACGATATGTTCTCTGACGAAATGTCCAGGTATATGCATTCCTTTCCCATTTATGAGAATAAAGTATAAAGCGATATACTTGTTGTTGAGTTTGTAATGTTGTGGTGTTATGATGTCATGTAAGTTTTGTCATTATCTATGTTAGTATTCTTCCACTTCATGGAAGGTGTGGTTAAGATCCCAGAGTGATCCTTATCTTTTGTTTTTACATTCTTTTTCATACATTTTGTGTTCAAGTTGGAACTAAAGTTGGACTTGTCAACCAGACATGACTACAACCTGAAAATTTCATGAGTTTTAAGGAGGATGACTGGGTAAGCATGCTGAAGCATGGCTTGCGGGTATGAATAGGTGCTTCACACTGAACGAGTATACCTCTAGTTCCAAGGCTAGAATGGCCATATTTCAACTAAAGGGAGATGCCCTAAATTGGTGGTCAGACCTGGAGAAACAATTGCATCTTACTGCTTTGACTATTTCATGGAAGTTATTCGAGGAAAGGTTTAACATGAAGTATCTTTCGGCTTATTACAGGGAACAATACACATGTTCCTTTAATGCTTTGGTACAGGGTATGAAGCTATATTCATGGAAATAGTAAAGTATGTTCCATACTTGGACTCAGATGATCGACAGGTGGAGTGATTTGTATATGGAATCAGCTACAAGATCAGGGCCATAGTATGGATGCAGAAGTCATATTTACTTTCGATGGTAATTGAGTCTTCTCGCTATGATGAGGATATGTCAGATTCAAAGGGAGGAAACAAGTTGATAGGATCCGATCAGTATGTGATAGGGAAGGCTCCATGATTGTACTTCATAGGAGGACAATGCAGAACTCCTCCTTATTGTAACAGGTTCACCCTAAGAGCTAACACTTCAGGTAACTCAGTATCGTAGGGTTCGTCAGCAAACCATGGGAACCGAGGATGAACACATGGAAATTCTTATAGAGGATTAGGAGGTCCTAGAGGATCGAGGGGAAGGAAATCATCCTAGAGGACTCCTCCCAACAACACGAAAGCACCACCTAATGTCTCTTGTTGGGGATTTGGAGTTCCCCATTTTTAGCTGTATTTTCCTAAGGGATATAAGAAAGGAAAAGCATCCATGGGTAATTCTGCTAACACTCATAGGATTCATGCAGCTATTCACAACCACTAGAAAGAACATCAGTCCATCGTAGTGGAATCCACCGAAAAAGTAAACAATGTCAAACTTAAAATTTTATTTTATTCTGGTGCAACAGATAGTTTTATTTCAGCATATGCATTAGATAACTATAGGTTGGTATCCTGTGAGAATGATGATTTTGAATTGGTAGAGATGGCTTTAGGGGTTAAACAAGTAGTACGCCTTAAGGTAAGGGGGTGTCAAATGAAATCAGGAGTATGCACCACTAAGTTAGATGATTATGTCACCAATTTGGACCCATCATCTCAAGAGAAGGGATCTTAGTTGACCAATAAAAGGTGAAGTCCATCAAGGGTTGGACAATTCCCAAGAATGCGCATGAGGTGCATAGCTTCATTGGATTAGCAGGGTATTACCGAAGATTCGTGCAAGTGTTGTCCAAGATTGTGAAACCCATCACCACATTATAGTGAAAGGGAATCTGATATGAGTGAACCAATGAATATGATATTGATTTTGGTGAATTAAAGAGATTACTGAGTAGTGCACCAATCTTATGGGTACCAGACATGGATAAAGACTTCATGGTATGCACTGACGCCTTGAAGGAATGATTAGGAGTAGTTCTAATGTAGGAAGGTGGGGTAATATCTTATGCATCTCGTAAGTTGAACTCTCATGAGGATCAATATTCCACACATGATCTAGAACTAGCAGCAGTAATGTTGGCACTAAAATTATGGAGACACTACATGGTTGGCAGAAGTTTCACACTTAAAACAGATCATCAGAGCTTGCAGTATATTTTTACACAAAGGGATCTGAATGCTAGATAACGACGATGGAGTGAGTTCATGTGTGAGTATGACTTTGCTATCTTGTATATCAAAGGAAAGGAGAATGTGGTGGAAGACACTCTAAGCTCAAGAGCGAGTATTTTCTCCTTAATCCCCTTGAAAGTGGATTTGAAGGATAAAGTGCTCGGACAACTCTTAGGGGATGGTTGGTATATAAAGGTAACCTTAGATATTGAAAATGGGAAGAAGTTTCAGTCGAAGTATGATGGGTACCATATTGAGGAAGATGGGTTTCTGTGGTATCAAGGGAGAATGTATATCCCTAAAGAAGGTGATCTCAAGGAATAAATCCTTAGTGAGGCCCATAGGGCACATTATTGTGTGCAACCTGGAGTGAAGAAGATGTATACAAACATGAATAAGCTCTTCTTCTGGACTGGTATGAAGAGCGAGGTAGTCGATTTCATTTCAAAATTCCTAGAGTGTTAGCAAGTCAGGGAAGATCGTCGACACCCAGCTGATTGCTTATAGCCTCAAGATATTCCTATGACTAAATGGGAAGTCATTTCCATGATCTTCGTTGTGGGATTTCCACTCAGATCCTTGAGACATAATGCTATACTGGTGGTGGTCGACAAACTGAGCAAAATTTCTCACTTCATTCCATTCAGAGACACTTATGATGTGACATATGTAGCAAGGGTATTCATATATGAAATTGTACGCCTTCAAGGATTTCTGAAGAAGATAATTTCTAAACGAGACCATACGTTTACCTCCATATTTTGGACAAGCATGTAGTCAGCATTAGGGACACAGCTGAACTTAAGCTCAACTTATCATCCTGAGACAAATGGATAGATAGAGAGGGTGAATCAGGTGATGGAGGATATGCTTAGGATGTATGTTATGGATCATCAAACATAGTGGGAGAAATATCTTTCTCTAGTGGAGTATGCATATAACAACAGCCATCATAGCTCCATTCTTAGGCTTCCATATCAAGCATTGTATGGGATAACTTGCAAGAATCCACTCAGTTGAGACAGGTTGGAGGACCATGCTTTAGTTGGACCTGCGTTGCTTCAGAAGATGGAAGAGCAAGTGGTATAGATCACACAACGACTGAAAGAAGCACAGGATAGACAAAAGAGTTATGATGATGCACAAAGAACTGATAGAAGTTATGAGGTAGGGGACAGGGATAATTTTAGCGGCGAATTTTAGCCTAGTGGGCTATTTTTCCATGTTTTTCCCCCAAAAAACATTCACCATTTTACATTTTTTGAAGCCTTGTTTCGTCCAATTTTGATGGGGTAAAAAATTTTCACCCTAAAAATCATCAAATTATTATATAAACAATATAAAATCCTTGGAAATTAAAATATTTTTTGAAAAATATCGCCAATAATTTTATAGTTGACATTTTAAGAATTGGTAATATTCACCAACATTTATACACTTTTAAATAAGTATCGTTCCTTAAAATCATCCCTGGTAGGGGATCATGTGTTTATCTACATCCAACCAAATAAAAGTACCATTCAGTTTGGAAAGGGGACCAAGTTGTCACCTTGCTTCATAGGGCCATTCTAGATTCTTGAATGAATCAGACTGGTAGCTTATCGTCTTGCACCGTCACCCCACTTGCACATAACTCATAATGTATTTCATGTTTCAGTATTGCAACATTACATAGCTGATGAGACTCATAAAATTCATTGGAAGGAATTGTAGGTCTCGGATGAGGGAACCTTCACAGTCGAACCATTATGTTTACAAGATCGTAGGGTTCGATAGCTCCATAGTCACCATGCAGACAAAGTTAAGGTCCAGTGGGACAAGTATAGCCCATGATCTGCTACCTCGGACAATGCAGACACTATGCGTCAAGATTTTCCCTCGCTATTTTGACTATAACTTCATGATGAAGTTTCCGGAAGGGTTGGTGTATGCAACGCCCCATATTTTGACTTAGGCATGTTTATCACTCACACTTATTACACTGCATTTACTTATTATATGTGGGATGAGCTATACTGAGTAAACTATATTTTTTGGCATGTTATATGTGATTATATACTTATTATGATGTTACAATGTTATCATGCTTATGCTATGATTATGATGTTATCATTGTTATGACATTACTATGCTTATGCGATTACTATGTGGTAGTCATCATCATATTCCTCTATTTCATAACAAAAATGTATAATTGATTGTAATTATTGATATTATGTGATGTGTATGATGTTGTAGAGGGATACCCATCCATGATGCAATCAATTTTATGATATTATGTGATGTAAGGAAATAATGTTGATAATATGAACCAATTATTGATTTAATATTTTAATGAATGCATGGTTGCATAGTGCTAACCCATAGGGTACAGGGGCTATGTGATAGCTGGGTACATGATGTGAAGTGTGATGTAATAGATATATTGAATAGAGCCTTAATTTATGAAGCAATGGTATGTTGGCACGTACCAATAAAATCGATAGTAGTACAGTATGGTTTGATGGGGTATAGACTCAGTGTGTTGAGAGGGATGGATGTATTTGCCACCCTGTGTCACTATGATACTCAAAGTCATGGGAGGGCAGTGTTGATACATGCTCCGTGAGATGTTGTGATAACAATGGTCAGATGCCTACTAGGTGAGGTTAGGTCCACTAGTTACCCGATGCTATTGCTCTCAGGTTCTGTGTGGGAAGGTCAGTACAGCTATCATCCACTTTTTACTAGAAGAGGAAGGAAAGGGAGGATGTGGACGTAGGTTAGAGTTGGAGGACATATTAGTTATTATTTTTTAACATTGGACATTGATGACACCAAATTAGTAATGGTAGGTACCAATCTTGATTGACTAATTAATAAGAACATAACTGTAAAATAACTGTGAATGTCAAAGAAATCATATTATACTTGTATACTTGTCCTATTGCATGAACTATTAGTAGTATCATCTAGAATTTTGGTTGTTTTGTTATAGTACATGTCAAGTCTATGCATGTACTGGCCATGCATGCAGACCTCACACATGCACTCTAGTATGAATATATAACTACGTAATATGTTAGATAATCATATAAGTTGTAATAAGCAACCAAATATTTGTGTATTGATCAATTCAGATAATGGATGTTTAAGTTCTTAGGGAATGTGTATGAATGAGCCAACAAAACTATTTGTTTATTATACAAAACAATTAAGAGAAGTAATGTCACTATCAAATATTAATTTAGAAACATTAACCTGGGATAGTTAGATGGGCCAACTAGTAATCGTGATTTATTTAATCATGTAAATGTACCTTATTTATTAAGAAACAACGTAATAGATTAGTGCGAGGGTACTTAACAATAAACAGATACATGTCAATGTTATTATTTCAATCAATTAATAATAATACTAAAATTAATTATTTATTGATTAATAATATAAATTATTATTATTACTGTTATTATTATTTTTTATTATTAGTAATTATTATTATGTTATCAATAACAAATAATAATTGACAATATTGTTATTACCATTATTTTACCATTAAACATAATAATTAAGCAAATAATATTGTTGTCATTTTTCAATGACTTAAATGTTTTAAATTTAACATATTCAGTTCAATGGGATAACCATTCAATAAATTCCTGCTACCTCATGAAGGGTGAAGAATTGGACAGTTCATGAAAATTTAATAACATACAACTAATTTCTTTAATAATTTGAACTAGTTGTACTGCCCAAGATAGGAATAAGTAATACTTAGTATTTTAATGTGAAGGAGGTTGTGGAAGAAGGGAAGGGAGTGGAAGAAAAGAGGGGAAGGAGGTATAAGGAGGGGGGTCCAATGGTTTTGGAGGGTGATTTTTTGGAGAGTATTTTGGGGGGAAATTTTAGAAGAAAAAGAGAAAGAGAGTGATGTAACAAAGGAGGGGAGAAACCTTGAGGATGGGATTAAATAAAGAGCCAAAAAAACAAATTACAGTCGAGAAAGAAGGAAGCTTCTATTGGCTTTATCAGCACGTGGGCTCAAGGGCTAGGAAACCAGTCAATTTCCTAAGGCCAGCAGGATTAACGTTGGTCGACAGAGTGGATCATCCAGCTGGGTATCAAGGCTCTGACCAATGAGAGGAAATGCTATAGGAGCAAGGAGCAAGGAACTATCTTCACCTTGCATAAAGTTCCATGTATTTTTCTGTATTATTGGAATATGAATCAATCTATTTATGCTATAAATAATTAATAGTAAAAGTGATAACTACTCGTAAACTTCTATGTGAAAATCGTGAATTTTTTTTTACTACTAATTAGTCTCAAATCAAAAGAAAAATAGAAAAAAAACAGACTTCGAGGTAACAAACTTACAACAAAACCAAGAGACTCATATAAACAAAATGTCATTCTTTATCTTTTATTTTCAGAAGGAGAGAGATTATTTATATCACTCAATGCTCATCCCAGGATGTTGAGCACTACACATCAGGTACTCTAAGTTCATCTTCGAACACATATGCATATATAAAGGAAGCCTATATCTAAAAGAATTGTAAAATCCCCTTCCTACATCGACTCAAAAACACAGTGTAATAAAAGCGTCACTGTAAGTACCTACCCTACCCATATAAAATTATTTGATGAAATGGTAGGGTGTGAATACTAAAAACATGACACGAACAAGAATGATGTGGGGGATGAATCCACTAGGGGGAAAGGAAAAACGATGAGTAATCGGAAGAAGAATACCAATTTCCTTGGGACCTAAGCAGTTTAATCTCACCCTAAGTTGAATTAAATTGATTTCCTTTTGAGTCTTTGAAGATAAATGCTCACCTAATACTTATCTGAGGCATGAAGTGCCAAGAAAATTCTCCCTATAACTCGTAATAAGAAACGTAGTCTTTCTCTGGAAAGGATTATATTATAGTCATCTTAATTTAATTAAAGGTGATATGTTTATCTTCTCGTAGAGGTGCGAAGAAAGTAATTTTCTTTTAGTGAAATGACCCACGTTTATAAGTATAGATACAAGTTATTCTTAGATACATGAATACATACACAATCCACAATAGGAATTACCTTTGAAAGACATAAAGGTATACATATATTTGTTGATTCTATCATGATGCATTAAATCCTATAATAGGATTCCATTTAAAAAGAAATGGTTTATTAAGTAATCACAAATAAATATATATAAAACCATTATAAATGTGTTTCACCTAATGGGGTTACCAAGTCAAGAATATATATATAAGCATCAAAAGTTACAAGGAAATGGGTTATTAAGTAATCAAAAAATAAATATATATTAAACCAGTATGATTGTGTTTACCAAGTTAAGGAGATATATATTTATTAGCATCGAAAAGATAACTAAGGGTAGTTACAGAATTTTGTTTATTTTATTTATTGAGGTAAAAATATTTAATGGGAAAGAAACCTCCTTTTGTCATTTAAAAAGAATATCAAATATTTTAGTTTCGTTAGTATTAATTGGGTCTCTCCATGATAAATGGAATAGGGCACAAGCCATTTTGAGCAGAGGAAAATGTTTGTACTGCTGCGTTGATGGGGGGCTTTCATTCTACGTGTTGAATGCTTGTCAGGGGCATTCAAGAGTGTTTTATTGAGCATTGTTGAAGGAAAGGATGGCTACGTTGAAGGAGGCCTTTGAGGATGCGTTGATGGAGGCCTTTAATGCTGCGTTGAGGGAATCCTATGGGTGTAAATATTTTGGGTAGGAAACTAGAAACCTGTGAAGGGGGATAACGAATCATCTCTTGAAATTGCTATAAAAATAGGAGGAAAGATGAAAGAAGGGGAAAAAAATTAGTAAGCCTGTGATAAATGATAACGAGTCATTTCTTGCAGGCGATACACAGATAGGAGGAGACCATTGAAGGAGGGGGAGCTCGATATCACTTTCTTCGAATGTGTATGGTATCAATGTATCGGTTTGGATAAAATTTGATTTAGGGTTTTTTGTTTTAAATTCATTTCATATCTAGATCATGGCTGCATGATGCTTATGAGTGTTAGATCTGTAGCTCGTTTAGGGAAGGATCTTACCTGAAATGGCTTGTGTAGACTCTGTTTCATGGTTAGATCTGGACAAATCTTGCTTGTTCTCTGAACCCTTGAATGCAATGTACACTTAATTCTTGACCAAAGTATGCAACATTTTACCTTTGAACCCCTTGATCACTGCAATTTGATGGGAGAAACCTCTACGCTTAGATCCAGACCAAAGTCATTCTACCTTTACTGTTTGAGTGCGATTTTTATGAAATGCGTTTTGAAAACCTACCTGTTTCTAAACACGAATTGGGTCTAGCGTGTGGCTTGTTAAACTCAGTGCTGGAAAACTTTTTCCCTGTGATTGTGAATGAATTTCAGTATATACCTTTTCTTGAAAACCTTTTGTGTGCCCTCGTTAAACCTGAAGAGCACCTTTTGGATTCGATAGCCTCTTTTGGCAAACTAGGACAATATCTGTTAATATATATGATTTAAAATACATTGCTAGTGTATACGTTTTGATTTTTAAATCTCTTTGTGTGTTCTCAGTAAAGCTGAAGAGAGCGTTTTGAAGTTATAGCGTCCTTCAGGACTAGGGCTATATCCGTTGTCTTGGATTATCTAATGTTCTTTAGGTTTTACGACAAGTCAATGCTATAATTCATGTTGAGTGCTAAGCCCTTGTGTAAATCATATCTGCTATATATATATAGTTGAATCTATTTTGTTTTTGGGATCCAGTTTGGTAATGTAACCCTCTACTTGCATTATATGAAGCTGAACCTATTGAAATAAAACTAGTTTTCAATACAACATAGATTGTAGATGATTGGATATTAAATCATATCTATTATACATGGAAATCATGACATCTAGGTGCATGCGATTGATTTTCTTGTAAGAAAATAGTAAAGAAAGAAATCATGATCCATGTTCACATGCATTCCGAATGATAAACAAGCCTGTATAAGCATAGATGGTGATCTTTGTTTGTTCGTTTGGTTATAAACCTTTTTCTTTCATGGAATTTATGATTAGAGCTAGATGCATTTTTCTAAGTGTAACTTTTTCCTTGGTGGGAGACAGTAGTTTTGTACTTTTGATTTATGGACAAATCTGATTATCCATCTCTGGATTGTGACCGCTGTCAAATCAAACCCTTTGTCTTCCTTCCTCCACTACTACATTTTGACCAAAAATCCGACGGCCGTCATGTCGGATTTTTGACACTTTCCTGTCGCATGTACGACACTTTGATTTTTTGTTAAGCGTCGGAAACTTGTCGTCGAGTTTCCGACACCTAACTAACAGTCGGTTAAGCGACACCTAACTAACCGTCGGTTAAGAGACGGAATATCCTCGACAATGGTGAAATTTTATAAGAAAAACGACAGCAAGAACCGTCGGATTTGCGACGGATAGCTACCAAAACGTCGAAAAAGCGACAGTTTAAAGCGTCGTATTTGCGACGGCTATTTACAAAAGACGTCGGATTTGCGACAGATATTTATAGAAGACGTCGGATTTGCGACAGCTGAAAGCGTCGCTTAAGCGACGCCTGCTAAAAAAAAATTTTAAAAAAATATTTTGAAAAAAACATAAAGGAGTCTTTTTTCCCCTTTATTTACTTTTCAGATAAAAACATAAAGGAGGGCCATTTCTTTGACTGGTGTTTTTATATGGTTCTTTACCACGGCTTTGTTGATGTGAGGTATTAGCTCCAAAGAACACCTTTTTTAACTTTTCGTATTGCTTAGCTGGGTTGTTGGGGCAGCTTGTGACACAAAGATGTCATCTACTTTGAAAGCTGGATTTTGGCACTCTTTTGCAACCTTAGCCGCATCATTTAGATATAGGTTGCAGTCTTTGATCAGCTTTTTGTTGTCTTCATCCAAGCTTTTAGCTGTGTCTTTCCAGTAATTGAGACCAATGCCAATCTGGTCGATTTTCTTTGCTTGGAGGCGAGGAAGATTAGGAGCAACCTTTGGAAACTCTCGCTTCCAGAGGATCAAAGAGACCAAACATCTTTGCAACTCTTTTGCATAATTTAGTCATTCTTCTAGGAAGGAGGATATTGTTGCCACTCTATTGAAAATCTCTTCCATATTAGATACAACTTCATAACTTATTTGTGGACTAGAGAAAGCACATCATGGATTTCAAATATCGTATCATACCTAGCTGCTTTATGATACTCCATTTGCTTCTTTAACTGGGAGATTTCTGTCTTGTATGCCTGTAGTAACTTGGCCATTTTGAGGATCTTCTAGGCAGTAGAATAATGTCACCACTCAATGGAAAATATCTTCCATATCATGTACAACTTTGTAAAAATATTTGTGGACTAGAGAAAGCTTATTATGGATTTCTAATACGTATTTGATGAAGTCACTCGTATAATACTTAACTTCCATTTGAATTTAACCAGGTGATTTCTATCTTGTACACCTGTAATAACATGGCCATTTTGAGGACCTTGGATTCATTTACCTGAAAAATGGCTATTACTGCAGTGGTAGTTGTCACTGGGTCAATATTCTCCACATCCATCACTATGATTTCCATGGTCTCTATTATGATCCGTTCAATGATTGTCTTTCTTTTCTTGTGTGTAGATCGAACCACTTGTTTCTTCTTCTTGTCGAGTGTGAGCATTTCCAGGCATGCAATGTTATCAATTTTGTGCTCCCTCGATGAATTATTGCTAGGATTTTTCTGAGTTTATAATTCATGATAGCATCTTCAACACGTTTTGCAGTTGGGTTGGTAAATGGTGGCTGCATTGTAGGCTTTTTGTACATTTGGAAAAGCTCTCCATACTTGAAATTATAAGGGTGACCATTTTTACAGGAGGTATTTGTACATGTCATTGTGGTGCCTTGTTTTACCTTTGGTTCAAAGCTTGAACTTAATCTGTTCGATTGCCTTATTGAGAGACATTGGGAATAATTTTTCATTATATATTTGAAACAATTCCCAGTTTTATCAATTGGGTTAGTGGGAAAAATAGTGAATTCGACTTTAAATAAAGTGCTTGAAATAGAGGGTTTTAATGTTCTGAAGCTGCGCTTGATTGCTTTTCAAATTTCCTGCCCATGGAATGAAAGTGGTGGTGTCCTGATGCAACAAGTCATTGGTCATTTGAATAAGTGTCTTTTAAAATGAACCATATGATGCTGCACTTGCAAGAGCTAGGTATTGAGGGATTGATGGCTAAACCTATCTCATTTATGTAGGGTTTTCATAAATTTGAACCTGCTAATGTAAATGCGAGAAGAATGATACTTGGTAATTGGACATTGTCATAAAACCCTGGTTATTGAAACATATCTGTCTAGGGATTGTTGCTGGTTATCTTATTCATTGCTTGAATTTGAAGCACTCATAGGCACAGAAAGAATAAACTGAAATGCCCAATGTTCTCTATTCTAACTCTAAGTTAGAGCACCTATCACGCAACCTGAGTTAATGGAGATGACTTTGAAAATTATTTCAAAATCCTTTGAACAACAACCCGCTTAAGCAATGCTCCTTAGCCACCTACCCTCATAACTTTGAATGTGTGACTTTGGTTCACATTCAAATTCAACCGTTGGCTATACTAACCTTGGCGCTGCAAAAAACTTGTAATTTTCAACATTGCTGATGGCCCAATTGATTGTCTTCAGGCCTCCATGCCTCATGTGCAATTGGAACCAATCAAGGAAGTTAAACTTTTGAAAAGGGTCGATCAAGAATGTCAAAACTTTCAAAAAGCAAGCTCAACGACCCTAGATATCAGGATATTGACAAGATAATGAGATTGGGAAATTTTAGATGTGCTTCAAATACAGACTCAAAGTCCTCCGTGAGAGCAGGAAAGGGGCCTGCCTTTGTATTGGAGCATCCAAAGGATAAATCCATCAGTTTTTGTTGATATATTTGAGTTGTAATTTCCAAAGGCTATGATAGGAGGTATATAAAAACCTTCTAAAGGGGCATGTGGGTCCCATCCTTTCATATGAATATTGACAGACTTAGGTGATTGAGGAAACTTAAGAAGGCTTGAAAAGGCGATTTGAAGGCTCTAATTGGGCACACTAAAAAATTTGAAAAGGCTTGCAGTAGAACTTGACTATTGAAAAGGTTTTTCCTAAGAAAATCCCTAATTTCCCGCTGCAAAAACTACAAATGCCCGAAATCAAATTTTGCTTCGATAGAAAGATGAGCCCTTCAATGGAGAGTTATCCTAGCATCCTTTTGATGATGGATTGTGAAGAGATACCCAAAAAGTATGAAGCCCCAGCATCTGCAGCTGCACAAATGTCTTCTTCTTAGGTTTGTTCTAATACCATGTTATATTTTTATCATTTAAGCAATATGATCTTAGGAACTTATCTGAGAGAATAACATGCACATCAATAAACACAAGAGACAAGAGACACAAAGAATTTTCCTTGGGGAAACCATAAAAGAGAAAACCCTGCAACTTCCTGAGAGATATAATGACCACCAATGGTAGCTGTAAAACCCAAAAATGTAAAGATGATCTCCAACAGCTTGTTCTCTCTCTCTCACTTGAGAGATATTCTCCTCTCTCACTCATGCACCCCAGTGAGTGACTGTGTGTGTTATAAATAGAGAGGCTCACTCTCTATTTATATTCTTTCATTCACTTAAATTCCACTCCAACAAGTCATCCACACTTAACAATTACTTACCAAGGCTGACATCTCTATGAGTGTCTAATAACCCTAGTGCCCCACAATCATGGGGACTTTGACCTCCGATCAACAAGGAGGGTTAACTTTAACTCAATTGTGGGGACTATTTCCTTGACTTACAATGGAGGATTAACCTCAATGAATTTACATGACTTGTTTACTTTATTGAATATCCTGATAAGAACATCGGGGCATGACATGACTCAATTCCATTATAGATACTTCCCGGAATAAACATCGGGGTACAATACATAAGATATACAAGTGAATACATTCCAAAGTTACAAATACATCAACAAAATATTATTAGTATCAACTATAATTTAGGTGGTTTGGTTATAGTACATGTGGATTCCCTGCATGTACTATCCATGCATGCACACCTCACACATGCACGCTAGTATGAATATAAAACTATGTAATATGTCAAATAATCATATAAGTTGTAACAAACAACCAAATATTTGGGTATTGATCAATTCAGATAATGGATGTTTAAGTTGTTAGGGCATGTGTATGAATGAGTCAACAAAACTATTTGTTAATTGTATAAAACAATTAAGAGAAGTAATGTCACTATGAAATATTAATTGAAAAACATTAACCTTGGATAGTTGGATGGGTTAACTAGTAATCATGATTTATTTAAATTTGTAAATGTTCCTTATTTATTAAGAAACAAGGTAATAGATTAGTGTGAGGATACTTAATAATAAATAGATACATGTGAATGCTATTATTTCAATCAATTAATAATAATTCTACAATTAATTATTTATTCATTAATAATATTAATTGTTATTATTATTTATTTATTGTTATAGTTTATTATTAGTCTTTATTTTTAGTAATTATTATTATGTTATTAATAACAAATAATAATTGGCAATACTGTTATTACCATTATTTTACCATTAAACATAATAATTAAAAAAATAATATTGTTGTAATTTTTCAATCCATTATGTTTTAAATTTAACATATTCAATTCAATGGGATAACCATTCAATAAATTCCCGCTGCCTCGTGAAGTGTGAGGAATTGGACAGTTCAAGAAAATTTATTAACATACAACTAATTTCTTAAATATTCTGAACTAGTTGGACTGCCCAAGAAAGGAATAAATAATACTTAGTATTTTAATGTGAAAGAGGCAGTGGAAGAAGGGAAGATGATGGAAGAAAAGAGGGGAAGGAGGTATAAGTAGGGGGATTAAATGGTTTTGGAGGAGGATTTTTTTGGAGAGTATTTGGGGTGAAAATTTTAGAAGAAAAAGAGAAATATGGTGTTGTAACAGAGGAGGAGAGAAAACTTCAGGAGGGGGTTAACTCAAGAGCCAAAAAAAAATTACAGTCGAGAAACAAGGAACCTGCTATCGGGTTTATCGGCATATGGGATATGAAACTCATCGGTTTCCTAGGGCTAGCAGGATTAATGCTAGTCGATAGGATGGATCATCCAATTTGGTATCAAGGCTCGAACCAGCGAGAGGCAAGGCTACATGAGCAAGGAGTGGGAACTATCTTCACCTTGCATAAAGTTCCAGGTAATTTTCTGTATTATTGGAATAAGAATAAATGTCTTTATGCTGTGAATAATTAATAGTAAAATTCCTAACTACTTGTAAACTTCTATGTGAAAATATTGCACTTGTTCTTACTACTAATTACTCTCAACTCAAAAGAAAAAAAGAAAAAAAAACAGACTTAGAGGTAACAAACTTATAACAAAAATAGGAGACTGATATAAACAAAATGTCATTCTTTATCTTTTATTTTCAGAAGGAGAGGGCTCACATATTCTCACTGAGTTCTCAGCCTAGGAGGTTGAGCACTATAGATGGTATCAAATCCAAGGCTCAGAAACTTAGACCTTAGGGCTTGTGCACACCTCAAACTTCTCAAAATATAATATAATCTAAGTCTACAAATTTGGACAGGAATATTACATTAAAATGTCTCTTCAAAAGATCCTTCTCAAAACTACCTGTGCTCAAAACTACCCATGCTTACCACTGAACATTTCCTGCACAAAACCACAGAAAACATTATTAGAAATATTCATGTATTATAATGAAATTGAACAAATGAAAATTTTGTAGAGATATCTCCAATGTTTTTTTTTATATTCATTCCATCCATCCCATACAATTATCCAACATATATTCCAAGTTTAATATATATTTGCAAAAGGAGTTCTTGTTTCGTGCACCTTTTTTTATGTAATTACTTTTACCATTATTCTGGTCTTTATTACTATACACGTCTATACCATATAATTATAATGAAATTCTATGACCATTTTGCAGTAATTTTATATAAGGGTTTTCAATGCAATATAATCTAGGTAATTATTCATATAACCCTCATACACTCGAATATTATTTTAAAATAACTATAAGCAACCAATTATATGTGAAGATAGAAATTATGATAGAATAGTTTTGGTTCATAGTAAATATTCAGTATATATTAATAATAAATAAATATGAGAAGGAAAGGGCCTTATATATTTTGAATAATCTTCTTGTAGAAATCAAGGGGCACCGACTCAAACCCCATGGAATTTAATTCACATGTCATCTCACTTGAATAGGGCGTCAACTTTGATATTATAGATTTCCATTTCACTTTGTTAGAAAACTGATTTTTGACATTTATTGTGTGTGATCATCTGTTGGAAGTGCTCACACAAAACATACTAGCCGAGAGAAGTATGAAATACACCTTCGTCGTTATTGACTAACGTTTCCTGAAGCATGATAGAGAAGAGAGGTCATGTGCTCATAATTGTGCACTACTATAGTGGTCCACACACTAACTACAAAAAAAAAAAATAGAACAACGATATGACAACCCAACGAGGGACTGTTTGCACTCAAGGTGGGTTGTGCGGTTTGAAAGTAAATGGTAAGGGGGTTGAACCCAGCTCTCATAACCATGAGGGAATACCCAGATATCTTGTACGCCATGGTACTTTTAGTAATGGGGGAGATGCTATAAAGTTGTGATTGAAACTGGAATACCATAATGTAGGGTTCCTATAACACATATATCACAACACAATGAATTTGTATTCAATAAAACCTACCCTCATCCAGCTCGCTTGTATGGGAGCGATTTAGAGACATTTTTTTTAAACTTCAAATATGTATATATAGCAGAAAGAAATGGAGCTAGGAACTATCTGTGTAATAAACCACTCTCCACGTCATCACTCAATCTCACTTATATCTCAATCTATAAGGAAGATATTCCCTCACTCTTTAAACAATATAGGAGGCTCGTGATCAGTTTAGCTTTATTAAATGGGAAAACGATGCCTAAATGGATGGCTATACTTGTATTTACTTGTTTTATTAATACGATCTTACATTCGAGCCAATAGTCTTGAGTAAGTATTTTAAAATAGTTAGTAACGTGGGGACCAGTAGAAAAATGAATGTTAACGATATAAAAACAAAGGTAAAAGCTAATGCGTGCGTAGCTCCTACTTAAAAAATTCCTTCTATACATCCTCACCTTAAACTTGAGAATATCATTTGTGAGACAATCCCTTCACAAGGGAAATTCCACATTCACGAGGGTTACGATTAAAAATGTGGGAGTTTACTATTTATATTTATTCTAGATTCGATAGGTAATAAAATTGGAATAACATGGTTCAGAACATTNTATAATATAATATAATATAATATAATATAAAAATTGTTATCCTAGATAAATCATTGGAGTAGAAGGAGGATACACTAGACAAGTGTAATAAAAGCTGGCAAGGATTGGACATCAACAAAACCCTCACTTGATGCATGTGTTGAGTGCGTAGCCCTAGTGAATCCCCTTCCTACCAGCCAAGGTGCAATGAAAATGATAAAAAAAAATAGCAATGTTGTAACTAAAATAAAAGGGTAAAGGGGCATGGAGACGCATAAGGTCTCATTTGGAGGTTATCAAAGGAAACCCATTCCTTCCTTTTCGAGATTAATTACTTACTTTGGCCCATACCTAGGCTAGGCATAGCCTTGGAAAAGTGAAAAAAAAAACTCCTGAAGGCCCTAACTGTGGTTTTCGTATATAGGTTCTTCTTTAATTATTAAAGGTTGTTCCTCTGGTCTATGCAGATGAGAAATACGAAACCCAAAGGAAGCTGAAGGGGCTTCTGTTTTTCCCTAGTCATGTGGTAAAAAGTGGTGTGAGGAACTAATAGATTCAAGCTCCTCTACCACCAGCTCACACAAATATTGGAAAGACTAGAATACAAAAATAAGGAAGCTGAAAATGATATCAAATGGTTCATCAATGAAAAATAAAAGTAAGCCACATCGGAGAGAAAAATTCAAAGTGAAACTGTGAGAAAAAATTCGATAGCTTGGTTAAGAGAAATTACACCTCAACCAAAGGGAATGAAAAAAAAGGAACTTGATTTAACAAAACCCTACTATTAAACTATGAAACTAACTAGTATAGGAACTAGGACTTACCCCTACTACAGGTCGTCGTAGAGCTATTGCAGAGCGGAGCTCCTCCAAAACGAAATGAAAAAATGAATTGAAACTAGGGTTTGACCTTATTTAGGGTTTGTTTTCATTACATTCTGGTGGATTACCATGAGGGGGCCACATGGTGTCTTCATGGGCTCCATGTATAGTAGAGTAGTTTAAGGGTAGGCCCCATAAATATAGTTAAAATTTGAATTTTTTTTGTTTTTTGTTTTGTTATAAGATTCCATAAATTTAATTATTTATTTAGGTAAATTGCTAACGTGAATTATTTAAATTTAGCTTAAGTTTAATTCTCTAAGTTATTAAATATTGAGTTATAAGTTGGAAAGTATAAATAAAATACTAATTAATTAAGTATTAGTGGTAATCTTAATTAATTAAGAATAAGTAAATATATATATATATATATAAAGAAAAAATTGATTAAAAACTTATCTTAGTTTGTGACATCTTATAGTAAAATTTTATAGGGTTAGAGTTTAAAGAGAATACTGACTTTAGCACCGAGATAATACCACTTAAATGATCTACTACACAAACGTTAAATAGCAACGGGTGGCCTCAACATGGGCTCATCAAAACGTCTTGAACTATAGTTCCTTTTGTAAAACGCTGAGTTCAGAACTCAACCAACATGCCCTTTAGAAGCTAATAATATGATGTTCTTTCCATGAAACATGATCAATCATGGTAAGATCATGCACTAGTTGAGGACGAGGATGAGGTTGAGGCTGACCACCATCGCCACAGGTGCCACCTAGAGAAGCCCCCACTCCCAAGATGAAGGTCATACTGAGGTCCTTGGAAACCATTATGGTCACTTTGAACAAGAAATTGG
This sequence comes from Pseudotsuga menziesii, assembly GCA_001517045.1. NCBI lineage: Eukaryota > Viridiplantae > Streptophyta > Pinopsida > Pinales > Pinaceae > Pseudotsuga > Pseudotsuga menziesii. The sequence continues at coordinate 13,758 of LPNX011225761.1, read as the reverse complement.
AGAAGCTGATGGAGGTCGAAACCACACAAGTGAGGTGAGAAAACTTTGAGAGGGCACACGACCTGAGGAAAGAACCTCTTTCGGATATTTCCAAAGAGACGCAGAAGATTAAAATAGCTAATTTTTTAGGAGGATGACAGAGTAAGCATGCCGAATCATGGCTTGAGGGTATGAAGAGGTGCTTCACACTAAACGAGTATACCTCCAGTTCCAAGGCTAGAATGGCCATCTTTCAACTAAAGAGTGATTCCCTAAATTCATGGTCATACTTGGAGAAACAATTCGATCTTACTCCTTTGAATTTTTCGTGGGAGTTATTCAAGGAGAGGTTCAACATGAAGTATCTTCTGCCTTATTACGGGGAACAACAGGCAGGTTCCTTTCATGCTTTGGTATAGGGAAACATGACAGTGGAAGGGTATGAATCTATATTCATGGAAATAGTAACATATGTTCCATACTTGGACTTGGATGATCGATAGGTGGAGTGATTTATGTATTGAATCAACTACAAGATCAGGGCCACAGTATGGATGCAGAAGCCATCTTCAGTTTTGATGGCAATTGAGTATGCTCGCTGTGTTGAGGATATGTCAAATGTAAAGGGAGGAATAAATTTGATAGGATCCAATCAGTATGTTACAGGGAAGGCTCCACGATTGTACTTTAGAGGAGGACAATCTATACCTCCTCCTTATGTTAACAGGTTCACCCCGAGAGCTAACACTTCAGGTAACTCAGTATCACAGGCTTCATCTGCAAACCATAGGAACCGAAGATGAAAACATGGAAATTCATATAGAGGATGGGGAGGTTTTATAGGATCCATGGGAAGGAAATCATCCAAGAGGACTCCTCTCCACAGCATGCAAGCACCACCTAATTTATCTTGTTGGGGATGTGGAAATCCTCATTTTCAGCGAGATTGTCCTCAGGGGTAGAAGGAAGGAAAAGAATCCATGGGTAATTCTAGTAACACTCATCAGATTCATGCAGCTATTCACAACCACCAGAAAGAACATCAATCGATCATAGTTGAATCCACTAGTAAAGTAAACAATGTCAAACTTAAAATTTTATTTTATCCTCGTGCAACAGATAATTTTATTTCAGCATATGCATTAAATAACTGTGGGGTGGTAGCCTATGAAAATGATGATTTTGAATAGGTTGAGATGGATTTAGGGGTTAAACAAGCAGTACGTCTTAAGGTAACAGGATGTCAAGTGAAATTAGGAGTATGCACCACTAAGTTGGATGCTTATGTCACCAATTTTGGGATCTATGACCTCATTGTGGGCATGGATTGGTTAGAAGGCCATAGAGATTTCATGGATTGCTATGCAAAGAAATTCTTGTGCCCTGATGATGAGGGTCAAGAAATTCAAATCTAGGTCCAGAAGAGAAACATATCCCTTTGTTTCATCTCCATAATGAAATATAAGAGGTGTTTAAGATAGGGATATCAGTTGTTTGTAGTTGAGATGGTGAGTGATAGTAAAGGACATTCCTTGAATTCTTACCCAGTGTTATTTGATTTTAAGGATGTCTTTCCAAAAGAACTTCTAGGACTACCTCTGGAATGAGAGCTTGATTTCATGATTGAACTGAAACTTGGAGCGGAGCCAATATCAAAGACCCCTTATAGAATGACCACCCTTGAGCATCGAGAGTTATAGATCCAGGTAAAAGAGTTGCTATACTTGGGACTAATTAGACCTAGTATCTCACCATGGGGAGAACCAATGATATTTGTAAATAAGAAGGACAGAGCTCTAGACTTTGCAAAGATTACAAGGATTTGAACAAATCCATAGTGAAGAACATGTATCCTATACCAAGAATTGATGACCTCTTTGATGAGATGAAAGGCACATCACTCTTCTATAAGATTGATTTATGGTCAGTGTATCCCTAGCTTAGGATTAAAGAAAATGGCATTCCTAAGACTGCTTTTTGAACTCAATTTGGACATTATGAGTTCAGAGTGGTACCATTTGGTTTGACCAATGCTCCAGCAGTATTCATGAGCCTCATAAGTAGTGTCTTCCAGAAGTACTTGGACCACTTTTTTAAGGTCTTGTTAAATGACATTCTTATATATTCTAAGAATGAGAAGGAGCATGAGGAATAGTTACGGTTAGCATTACCTTTCTTAAGGGAACATAAACTGTGTGGTAAATTATCAAAGTGTTCCTTCTTCCAAAAGGAGATTCACTACTTAGGTTATATCATCTCACGAGAAGCAATCTCAGTGGACCTAGAAAAGGTGAAGGCCATCGAGGATTGGACAATTCCCAAGAATGCGTACAAGGTGCATAGCTTCATGGAGTTAGCAAGGTATTACCGAAGATTCCTGGAAGGGTTCTCCAAGATTTTGAAACCCATCACCACCTTACAATGAAAGTTAATCTGATATGAGTGAACCAATGAATGTGATATCACTTTTAATGAATTAAAGAGATTAGTGACTAGTGCACCAATCTTACTGGTACTATACATGGATAAAGACTTCATGGCATGCACTGATGCCTTGAAGAAAGGGTTAGGAGCATTTCTAATGCAGGATGGTGGGGTGATATCTTATGCATCTCGTAATTTGAACCATCATGAAGATCGATATGCCACACATGATCTAGAACTAGTAGTTGTAATGTTGGCACTAAAATTATGGAGACACTACCTAGTTGGCAGAAGTTTGACACTTAAAACAGATCATCAGAGCTTATAGCATATTTTTACACAAAGGGATCTGAATGCCAGGAAATGACGATGAAGTGAGTTCATGAGTGAGTATGAATTTGGTATCTTGTATATCAAAGGAAAGGAGAATGTGGCAGAAGACACTCTAAGCTCAAAACCGAGGATTTTCTCCTTAATCCCCTTGAAAGGTGATTTGAAGGAGAATGTTCTCGGACAACTCTTGGGAGATGGTTGGTATATAAAGGTAACCTTGGATATTAAAAATGGGAAGAAGTTTGATTCGAAGTATGGTGGGTACCATATTGAGGAACATGAGTTGTTGTGGTATCAAGGGAGGATGTATACCCGTAAAGAAGGTCATCTCAAGGAAGAAATCCTTAGTGAGGCCCATGGGGCACATTATTATGTGTAGCCTCGAGTGAAGAAGATGTATGCAGACATGAAGAAGATCTTCTTCTAGCCTTGTATGAAGAGCGAGGTAGTCGATTTCATTTCGAAATTCCTAGAGTGTTAGCAAGTCAAGGAATATCATCGACACCGATATGGTCTCTTACGTCCTCAAGATATTCCTATGACTAAATGGGAAGTCATTTCCGTGGACTTCATTTTCGTATTTCCACTCACATCCTAGAGACATAATGCTATTGTAGCATGGATTTCTCCTTGCTACAGGGGCAAGAATGGCTCCCTTCCATCTATAGGATGGAAGGGTAGGTTCCCGTGTGGTAAAATGCAGGAAAAGTAAATAGGAAAGAAAGGAAGAAGAGATGGACAAGAAATGGCCATGATCCCCTCTGCAAACAAGCTTACGGAATTTCTCTAAGAACTTGTAAACAACTATTAAAGACAACAATAAACCTGGAAACAAGTTAATAAACAAACCTATAAGCAAATATGGGTTAGAAAACAACTAAGCTACTAAAACAAAAGCATGAACAAACAATGGTATACCCCTTCTTTGGTGGAATGGGACACCATGCACTCGCTGGAAGAAGCACCTCTCTATCTCACTCAACAATGGGGGAGTTATGGCTCAATGGGGAAGATGAGTGGATGAAAGGGGGATGTGGGTGGCTTGAGAGACAAAGGGTCTCAAGGAATCGATGGGCAGCATAACAGTATGTAAAGGAAGAGTTGTTTGAGAGTGACCCCCACCGGTATTTTTATATCATTTTTAGGTTTCTAAGCCCTTAGTGAGGGATTTATCCCCTGTTAACACTTAGAATGTACCCAGGTTGTGAAAGGTAGATCCCAAGGTAACAACAAAAACCACTTTAGAATGTATTTCTGACCTAATACAATCAGAGAGGGATCTCTCACTATTTACAAAGTTTTTATACTCAATATATTCAATTAGAGACAATCAGAAGGTCATACGTTTGATGGGACAAATAGGATGACTTTTTTATAAAATACTTGGTAAGACTGTCATGGAGGACGCCATTGTGCAATGGAGTCAATAATAAGATCTGAAATAGATTGCAGGAGGTAGGGTTTTGAAATTTTATGAACAGAGGCAAGGTAGGCACCATTTCCTCAGTATTGAGGTATTAGCATCTTGATTAGTAGACAAAGGGAGACATTCCATCAAACAAAGCACCTCTAGGGTGAATTCTGCAAGACTTTAGAAGAAAATATTTTGAAAATGCTTGAACAACGGACCTAGAGTATGCAGGATGAATTCTAGCCCATAAAAGCTAATGCCCAAGCATGAAAGAAAATACAAAATGGAGTGGGAAATAGGATAAACAATCACATAAATAAATTACTTACTGAATAAAAAGATGGCACAAGAATCTCTGACATGAAAAAGATTTTACATTCCTCCTTTGCAAATTTCATTCATTTACTGAAAACGTGAAGCCATTACAATGTAGATCATCTCCACTCTTGAAAATACTCTCTTCAAAACTATCAATTACATTTTAATTTATATAATAATAACCTCTACCTAACTTTGAATTCAAAACATAACTGAACTCTAAAAATAGAAACAGTTACAATAACGTTTCTCATGCATATTTCTAATGGTCATAGTTGTATGAAATCAGGGAGAGGTTTTTATAACTGGACATGTTCCCAACAAAACCCATGTATTCATTTCTCCAAAATCATCTCAATATCCTTGAATTATTCCTTTGAAGCTGATGACTTGAATAATAAAATTGTAGATTTCTGGAAAAATGACTTGTGAAGATATTTTAAATTCTCCCAACCTATGATTACTGTGTAAACAATGAAGGAGTTTTTTTATTATAGTCTGGTTGGGAATAAAAACCTCTCTCATTTTTGTAAAACTAAATTCCATTTTTACAAAACAATTCTTTGAATTTGATGGCTGAAATAGTCCTTTGGAAAACATGAAAAATGGCCTGTACAACTAACTTTTTGGATGCTAAACCATAGCACCTGTGTAAAAACTGAAAGAGGTTATTGTGGATATATACGTTGTGAAGAAACACCTCTCCCAGTTTTGCAAAATTCATCTTCATTTGAAGTAAACAATTATTTTAATTCGATGACTAGAACAGTCATTTTGACATCTGAACATTTTCCCTTTGAAGATGACTTTTCTGCTCCCAATCTGTAGCACCTGGGTAAAACATGAGAGAGGTTATTGTATATAATGATGTTGTGATGAAAAACCTCTTTCATTTTCTGATAATTCTTCTTTTTGTTTTCGAAACAAGTAGTTGAATAAAATGACTAAAACAATCATTTTCAGAAAAAATATGCTATGTAAATATGGTAGACTGTCTCCTTCCTTTAGCGCATAGCACAAAAATGAAATTATTTTTCAAAGTCAAGTCACCTTTACCTTTACATAATGGTCTATTTTGGAGCCTTCACTGAGTTTTTTTTCTTAAACCATTTTTCTCCGCGGAATTCACCAAAAGTTACCACGTGGAAAGTTGTTTAAATTCCGCTACCACCTTTCCAATTTAACCACTTCACAACTTTGCTCTCCGGAAACACTAATACTCATTGATGATTTTTCACTTTTTACATTAGCCATTGGATTAATAAGAGGTCGCTTTTTTACTTTGGAAAAAATATCCAAAAATATATAAGTTTGAATATAAATAAAATAATACATTTATAAAACCCATTTTATAAATTTCATTCAAAAGTTAATAAAAAATTTTGCCCCATTGTGAAAAATTTATTTCTCTTTTTACCTAAAATTCCTTTAACTTCTCTTCTTTGCCAACTTGAAAATAGCTTAATGAGAAAACTTTGGAAACCAACTCAATCACCCATGAAAACTTAAAATTTTGAAGGCAATAAGACCAATTCCAACAAAAATAAATTTAGTGCTAACAACTCACTCCAACTAGGGATGCTATCCTCCCTGTGAGGTAGCAAAGAACCCCATAGACTAGGTGCCAAATCCATTGGGTTTCTCTTATTTTTTCTCTGAAATCCTCAACCTGTTTTGAACTCAACCATCAACTGAAACCATTTTGCAAACAAATCCCATTCTGTCAACCTGTAACCTGTAACTGAATTGCACTTGAAATTGAAAACAAAATGACAACTGCTGAAAGAAATGCTCGCCATATAGAGCTTATTCATGCCTACCTATCCTACTTAATTAAGCACAAATGGCCAATCAACCAAAATCTGACTTCCAATGAAGCCAATCAAGCAATTTATCCAATAATTCAATTTCTTCCTCACGCTTGATCGAAATTAGAACATAAGAACAAAATAGCAATAGGTTATGATGAAAAAATTGTCCTTTGCTGCAAACATATGACCAACTACTCCATCTGAAAAATTTATCCATGTACTCTCCTATTGGATCATAAAAAACATGACAAATTTCAAAATACTCAATCACTTGTTTGTCATGACAAGGCTGTCCAAAAAGTAATTGTTCTTGCATACTTTGAAACCGATCTTTAAAAGAGTTTTGAAAGGAATTCTCATTATTGTTTTTCAATGATATATCAGCAACTTCATTTATAATTTCTACATTTACAACTTCATTCTTCTCAAGCACTTCAAGAGGAATATCATTTTGCTCTTCAACAATATTAAGCAGAAAGATGTCTTCTTGACAAAATGTTTCTGAATTCAAAAGATTTAAAGAAATGTAATGTCCCTGTTAGTCCTTGATGCCAATATGTGCGAAAAAAGTGGTAAAGGTTTTTTTTTTTTGTCTATATTACCATGAGGGGATTTAACCTGTTAGCAGCGACCTTTACAAGGAATTTCATGTCCATTATGTCAAACCATGTGCTTAGCAAAACAATTAATGAATGAATTTCTTAAGTGTAACTCCAGCATTACTACAGCCACCAGCATTGTATCAACATAAGGTCCGGAAAATAATTTATTATGAGTACAATAACACATTATGATAACAACCACAATTCTTGACTATCATTTCACAGTATTGCAGTCTATGTACTGAAATACAATAAGAAAGTAAACATGTAGGCACACACACAGAGACACAATATAAACAACCTGAGACGCAAACAAGAAAAAGACAGACAAGGATGTACGTGGTTCACCCCAACCTTGGGGCTACGTCCACCAAAAGGGTGTTGCAAGCCTGCAACCTTTATTTCATTAATGGGTTACAATCTGCAACGGAATGTTGCCTTCAAATTTCTCCGTTGATCCTCACTGGATCGTATCTTAGGGGAAAACATTTCCAGAATTCAATCTACCCAGATTCTAAGTAGATACAAATATATCTCTGCATCTTTACCTTTCTAAAGGTGACTTTCAATAGTGTACCTGTTAATTACATATAGGCATAACACTTCTTTACATTCAAGATGGCCAAAAAGGGCGGCTACTTGATTTACCGAATTCTGCAAGAACTCACACAAACAACCCATTAGAGATTTCAATTATACCCAGCTTATACCAACATTACCTTGCTCCAATGCCCAGCTTATAGCTGCCACACTAAAGTTTCATATTAGACAAGGTTAAACAGTCTAGGACAACCACCTCAAGAACACTGTTCCAAGGAAACAACACAATACATCTTCAAGACAAAATATTTGCAAACATACGGGAGACCCTTTAGCTACCTGGATACTGCTTATACCCAGCTTTCTTCATTGGAGTGTTTATTTCTTAGCTAGGCACTTCTCTACACTCACAGAATAATTATAATGCATAAGATGAATAGAACTAAAATGCATTCTTGGGAAAATCGCTGATCTTTTCTGCCCTTCTCAAGAGTGAAATAAAACACGAATATCAAAACAACAATGGGCAGCACGAAAAGGCGCTAACTTCCTCTCGCAGCTTGTAAAATATATATATATATATAATAATATATATAGCCCCTCTCTCTCTGAGCATAAACAAAACCATAGAAAAATTTGCAAGGATAAATAACTACAGAGATCGCATCTCTCCGTGTGCACGAACCCTAGCAGATAACATTACACATACCCTAACAGATCACATTACTTTTATCAGGATCCAATCGAAATATTTTAAGGAATAAAACAAAGGAGAGATCCCTTATTTTCTCGGTGCACAAAGTCATCCAAAATTATAAAGTATAATACAGGGTAGAGGTCACCCCTCTGTATCCGTGCCTGCACGAATTGCAGCCCAAGTAGAGAATAATAAATAAGGAATAATGCAATGCAAGGATTGTATCATTATATGTTCACAGAAAAGAGGCACTGGCGGACATTAAAACAAATGGACTTGGGACAGAAAACCCTGCTGTTTGCAGTGTAAGCTTTCTCCCCGCACAGAAATATACCCAAGCCCAAAACCCCAGAAGAAGACAAACGATCAGCACAACGGAAATTCCAGAATATAATTAAAACGACAGGGGTGTTGGGTAAGAGGCGAAGCTAGCGATCTGCAAAGATATCGCAAACAAGCACACTATCCAGAGCGTTCAACGCCGTGTGCCAACAATCCACCTAAAAGCAAAAGGCGCTACTCAGCATATACCCCAACGGGGAGAATGTCAACAGTCTCGGCCACAGAGAAAAATGGCACAGATTTTCCCCTCCCAAGCGCATATCGCTTTCCTGGTAAGAGAAGATCCAAAAGTTACCTCTACAGATCATACTCGTCTTTCTTCTCCGAGGAAGATATGGACGGCCAGGATAGAAGTCGTTAGAAGGTAACAAGAACCACTCCCTACAAGTCTTTACATATTTTTTTCTACTTCAACGCAGAGGTTCCAGACCATATATTTTCAGCTAGGTCAAACCATTTTAACGATTTATAACAGAGAATCAAAAAGCTTGCAAGACCATCATGGAGCTCGCGCTATTAGGCTTCCTACATCGGACAGTAAAAATTACAGAAAACGCCCTTGTTCTATTCGGTCATTCCCAGGTGTACCGCAATTATTTAGGCTCGGTTTCATTAGGGTTGAATCGCTATATTGGGGATTGACCTTTTTTCCAGGAATGAGAAACTCGCCAGTTTGAACCCCATCAACAAAATGCTACCATAACAAATCCCTTAACATTCAGACTACGTAAGAATGAAAGTCACAAAAGAAAATTAGCAACACGTCCATCTAGTTACACGGGTTCTGACCCATAAGGGCGTAGTCACGGGAAATTATAACCTGAACAAGGGATGTACTGGGCCATTTGACAGTTAGACAAATCTGCACAGATAGGGTTTTTCTCATGTAATCATAAATCCACGTACTGAGTTGACCATACCTGATAACCTCGCTACTGGCCAATGGACGTCATGTGAAAGAATCAGGTGCTCCCTGAACTGGTGCCAGTATCCATCGCCCATGCTCCTATCACCCCCCCAAAAATCAAACTGATACTGATATATCAAGGCAGAAAAAATGTTGAGCGCAAACATCCCAGCGTTTGGACCGGCATATAGAATTAGGTCACGAGCAGGCAGCGCCCCCCTTTTTCCCCATTGGTGAGGATTTTATACTCTTCCCCATCCTGGCGATTCCATGATTATTGCTTACAAATTCCTCGTACGCTGCCCCTATGGGCATTCAGTCAAAGTCAGAAATTAAAGGCCTGCTGAAACGGCCACCATAAAAGAAAATAGGGCATTCATGATCAACTAACGCTGGCTTAAAATCAGCCATATCATCAGCCATAACGCATCCTCAGAATTCTACTCCAGGCGTTTCCATCACGCCTCCACGGTAAATTAGTTATAGCCATAGGTGAAATAAATTCGGTTTGATAATCTACCAAATATATAATCTTAACCCATAAGTCTTTGCTATCGTTTTTCCATCATAATTCAATTATACATATATAGAAAATTCCTTACCAAGTACGTAGGAGATTTACGCTTACATTGTAACATAAATATCACAATTATACTATGCCTCCACCCATTATTGCAAAATATAAAATGCATTCGCTATTTCAGGTGCGCTCTATAAATATGCATGTTTGCATTACCATGCCATGGTGTGATATCACGTGTTCATCAATGTATGTATCAAAATTATAGATACGACTCCAATCTATATTACTTTCAATTATTATATATATAAATATATATATATATATATAGACATAGGTCCACTATTATAGGAGGTCTGCATTACCATGTACTGATATGTCATTATATTATTAGAAAATATAGATGTCACCATTATATCTATGACTTCTATATATATTATTCCCCGTTAATTTGTATATATATATATATTACTCTTCACTACTGTATACGTAGTGTCCTACATATAATATTATATATGTATCTGATTTATTTCACCATGTGACGTCTTTTAATCATAGGTACATTGCATGTTTTATAGATAATACATATCTTAAATGTATCTCCTCGCCATACAAAATGTTCCTCAAAGCAAATGTCTCAAGTGCCCTGATTAACTTGTAGCGGGAGTAGCCTTAGTGTGGTGCGGGGTTTTTATTTCCATTCCTCATGGACACATTTATAACTCGTTTCTATTTTATTTGAGTCGTAGTCACTCTTAGGTCTTCAAGGTAGGAGAGGGATCTTACATCCTTTCGCCCTAGAATGAACACCGTCCTCGGTGTTACTTGTTTTCTATCCTTAACCTTGCTGCCCCCCCCCCTTGGCTTAATTTCACATTCTTGCGAACAAAACCCAAATTCTGTTTTCTTAACTTCTCTTAAAACTTGCGAAGACTATTTTCAGCTCTTACATACTTTAACATTTAAAAGAATGAGAACTACATCCTGTTCCCAACTTGAACACTACTTTAGATCTGCATCCTACTAACATCAATGCATCAAAATTCAGCATAAATTTAGTTTCATCATACCTTCACATTTACTTATAGGTCACCACTTAGCGACTTGGAAGGCTGCTAACACAACCTTCCCTTTTCCGTTATCCTTTGAACTCACCCTGGAGTTAAATTTTGGGTGGACTTACATTTTTTGTGAGGTTACTCTCCCTTTCGACCCCCAGTCAAAAGTTTTCACCTCAGCGACATCAGACAGCGTCCTGTCTTCTCGATGTCCAGTTTTGCCTAGGTCTTTTCTTGCCACACCATGCGCCTAACACCAATGTGCTCACGCGGCAATCGCTTGCCTAACACCGTTGTGCTCTTGCGGCGTGCATGTCTAACACCGATGTGCTCATACGGCAATCACTTGCCTAACACCATGGTGTTCCTGCAACATGCAATTTTTCTTTAGTACAGATTTCCCTTTACGAATCACAATGCACAACCCTTGGTGCTTCGCATGACTTTTACCGTCATTGTCCCGACTTGTGAGTCGGCTATCTGGTTAGTCAAAAATAACTCACAAATTTTTTTTTATTAATCATAAGTTGCAGCAGCTTAGTCATCCTTTATGAGTGATATAACCTTGTAAATTATCTAGGAATTATTTCCTTACTCATTTCTGTGCAAGATGAGCGCAACTTATTTATGCAGGCAAATCTTTATACATTGTAGTGCATGCTCATTGTAGCCCTCGTCATCATCATGGTGAAACCTGCAATGTCAGTATACACCGCATAATTCATAGTTTGGTTTATAAAACCTTGATATTCAGCAATCAGCATTCCTTAACCTCATTATTCAACACAGCGAACCCCCCCCCCTTTTTTTTTTCCTATCAGTCAATCCCGACTGATAGCGTTCTTTGGCATACCCTGCAATGTGAGTGTATAAAGTTATGCAACATTCGTCAACTCAAATAACATTAGACATTTTTTTAGCTATCTGTTGTTTGGATAATCACAGTGAAGAGACATCCCATCCTTACACCACATTTATGTGTGGCAACTAGAGACATATGTGTTCTGATATGATCAGTAATTCTAAGTGGGCAACTTGCCACCATTTCGCACCTTAACCGGTTATGTTAGGTCTAACGATGTTCTTCTTGATCCAATACAAGTCTGTAAATTTAGAGCACTATAACGAGAAGCATTATCCTTTAAGCACAAGAATACATTACCATTTCAAAGTTGGCTATACTCTAGCCAAATTTCACAGGTAATTTAATTATCTTACATTCGATTATTCAGTTGTGGTCCAACTAGGACTTCCACAACTCACCACCTGCAAAAATACCAATGCTCTGTGAGTTACCACATCATACATGAAAAGTCATTTTAAACATAAAATATCAGAATATCTACTTGACATATTATTTCTTTCGGAGCCCACAACTTTCATATCTCTAGGCGTACTCGATATTTCATGCCTACTCGCTCAATACCGTAACCATGTGGTAGCTTGACATTCTCCAAGCTCCATAGCTTATCTTCAAGGTATTTCTACCTAAGTCCTGAGCAACTTACATTAAACATAACTTGATGCATATATAAATCATCTCAAGAGATTCTAGAATTTTTCCAGAGTTTTATATTCTTAACATAACAAATTATTGAAGCTATAGTTTCTCCAAAAATCAACCTTTTAACGTCGTGGTAACTTTTCCACAATAAGCAGGGAATCATATAGACTCCAAATGTTATCATTTCTACCACGGACTCCGTCTTTGCCTCTCGTCCTCAAGTGATGTTGTTTCTTGCAACTATGCGTGCCTGCATTATCTGCTTACAAATTCTTGCACAAAAATAAGTCGCATTTTATCTTCATAAACAATTATATGATAACATGTTCCGGTTAAAGTACGACACAATATACTTGTGTATCATATCAATGCTTTCCTTCAATATCTTTTCTTGATGTGTTAATGTTATGCACTCACTAATACGATTTTCATTTGATACTTCACTCATCAATACTTAAAACAACATAAGTGTATCAGGCTTAGAGTTGTTGCAGCAAGCCTAATAGTATCTTTAAACAGATAATACTATTTTTGTATTTTAGTGCATGCATTACAAATAATTCTCAGACCATCCAAGCAGTGAGTTCAACAATATTTCCTTTCATAGTATGCATTATAATATCTCATAAGAAAACACACGGTTCACATCATACCTGCATGTTGATGAGTCCATTAGGCCTGAGCATTGTAACCTTATGCTCTGATACCATATGTAATGTCCCTGTTAGTCCTTGATGCCAATATGTGCGGAAAAAGTGGTAAAGGTTTTTTTTTTTTGTCTATATTACCATGAGGGGATTTAACCTGTTAGCAGCGACCTTTACAAGGAATTTCATGTCCATTATGTCAAACCATGTGCTTAGCAAAACAATTAATGAATGAATTTCTTAAGTGTAACTCCAGCATTACTACAGCCACCAGCATTGTATCAACATAAGGTCCGGAAAATAATTTATTATGAGTACAATAACACATTATGATAACAACCACAATTCTTGACTATCATTTCACAGTATTGCAGTCTATGTACTGAAATACAATAAGAAAGTAAACATGTAGGCACAAACACAGAGACACAATATAAACAACCTGAGACGCAAACAAGAAAAAGACAGACAAGGATGTACGTGGTTCACCCCAACCTTGGGGCTATGTCCACCAAAAGGGTGTTGCAAGCCTGCAACCTTTATTTCATTAATGGGTCACAATCTGCAACGGAATGTTGCCTTCAAATTTCTCCGTTGATCCTCACTGGATCGTATCTTAGGGGAAAACATTTCCAGAATTCAATCTACCCAGATTCTAAGTAGAT
>LPNX011225755.1:129500-147583 GCA_001517045.1 Pseudotsuga menziesii | reverse complement strand
CAGTCTATTTTTGTTTACATCATTGAACTGCTACTAAGGATTCCAGATTCCTTAGTAGGTGCTCATCAGCACAAGCTAGGGTGAAAACCCTAGCTACACATGCATTCAAAAGTCTTATTGTAGCAATCAAGCTTCACCCTGTGAGCTTCTAACCAATCCATTCCAATGAGGACATCATAGGAACCAAGCGGTAGAACATTCAGATCTACACAAGTGACCAATCCATCCATGACCAGTGGACATTTCTCTACCACTTCACTGACCTTTCTCTTAGTTCCAGTGGCTAGCTGAACTAACCAAGACTTCCTATGCTTTACTTTCTTAAAAGGACAATTATCCACTACTCTAGGAGTAATGTAACTGTGAGTAGAACCAGGGTCAATCAAAATAGAAACAGATTGCTCAACAATCTTACTTGCTACTTCAACCACAGCTGACTCGTGATCTGCCTGACGGTCCTCAAGTGCTGCATAGATCCTAGGGACTGCCCTTGCTACTTGACCCACTGTTTCTGATTCTTGAACATTATAAGCTGGCCTTGCACCCTCATTCTCGAGTGGACAATTCCTGCGTATGTGGGGTCCTCCACATTTCCAACATTGAAGTGGTCCTCTATTCTATTATGGATCTTTAGGCTTTTCTCCGGTCACTCCAATTGGCTTACTTGCAGCTTGAGATGGCTGCTTTTGTTGATTCCTGAAGCTAGAAGGTTTGAAACCTTTCTTTCTTTGGTCAAACTTCTCGTCTTGTCCTTCCATGCCTTATGGTAATCCGGCTTACCCTTGCTTTGCTCATAACAGTACTTAGCTTTTCTTATTGCTTCTTCAAGAGTTCTAGGCTCATAAAACTCAATCCTATCTTTGTAAGACTGAGGTAATCCACTTAGAAAATGTTGGACCTTTACTTTTTCATCTCTGATGTATTGGACATACCTCAACAGCTCCAAAAACTTATTTGCATATTCTTCCATGGTCTGTTGTCCCAATCTCAGCTCATGGAACTCCTTAATCTTGTCATCATAATACCTGTCAGAGAGGTATTTCTGCTTGAAATACTTCTTGAACTGTTTCCACTTCAGTCTCCTTTCACTGATCCTCTTCACTTGCTTGAAGTGTTCCCACCAAATGGATGCTCTTCCATTCAGATTGAATATGGCAACTCTTGCCTTCATGTTTCCTGAATAATCATGCACTTGAAAGTACTTTTTAATACCAAGAAGCCAAGCTTCAGCCTCTTGTCCAGTCTTTACCTCACCATCAAATGTAGGAGGTTTAGCTTTCTTAGATTCATCCCAAGAACGATCCCTATGGTGTCTCTCTCTTTTTCTTCTGTGAGAATAAGAGCTGGAATCCCCACTGGATTCTTCAGAATCGGATGATCCACTAGAAGTTCTTCTCCTTCTCCTAGTACTGCTCTTACTGCCTTCTGGTCTTGCTATACCTTGCCCAGAGTCTATCTTTCTCTGCAAGTCTGTCAAGCTCTGTAACATAGCAGCATTCAACTGATGCTGCTCTTCCTGGGCTTTGATCAAGCTTCTCATAGTAGCTGCAACATCTGACGGTGTCTCTTGGAATCTCCTTCCATTAGACTCTATGTCATCATTTCTATTACGTACATTTTCTCCCATGGCATCTCGGGCATGCTCATCAGAATCCCGAGCATCATATCCGTCATGGGTTCTCATACTGAACCACCCCTTACTTACCAGACTGTACTACCTGGAATACTTCCTGGAAGGTGACTATGACTTTGCAAACATGTTAATAACACAAACGTTAGATGCATAGCATATAAATTAGAATCACTTACTTTCCCTGGTGCTGATCATAAAAATAACAAATTTTCCCAACATAGAATTTTCTTCCTCAAGGAATAACATTTGTTTTCGCACAATCTGGCGCATTAGATCGCTGCCAATTTCTCTTTTTCAACCCTGAAAATTCCCCTGAAAAACAGTCGAAAAATCCCTCTGAAACAGTCGAAGTTTGCTAAGAAACCCCATGGAAAAATTCAAAATTTTCCTTTCCTTCACATCGAAAGTCGGATGTCTTTCCACATCGGCTGTCGGCAGTCTTTTGATCGGCCGGCAAATGCCTTCAGCTTCCACAACGGTGGATGTTCTTTCCCTTTCCTCTTCCGATCGACGCACTTTCTCTTGCGGCGTCGGCAGTCTTTTTGATCGGCCGGCAATTGTCTTCAGCTTCCGCAACGGCATACGTGCAAACCATAAATTCTTCCGATTTGGCACTTAGGACAACTTGAACGTCGGACGTTGGCAGAATTTCGACATCGGAAGCCAAATGACTTTGGCTTCTGCAACGGCGGCTCGCCAAACATTAACTTCTCCTGATCGACACTTACGGAGAACAATTTTAACGTCTGGCGTTGGCTGACTTTTGGATCGGAAGCCTTAATGCTTCTGCTTCCGCAATGACGGCTCACAAAAGTCTGAATCCTTCTGACATCCGCTCTTACTTGGAGAAATATCAACGTCGGGCGTTGGATGATTCTTACATCGGGAGTCGAATGACTTTGGCTCCCACAACGGCGGCTCACCAAAGTCCGGATCTTTCCGACGATTTCATCACTTAGACAAATTTTGAAAATTTTGTCTCTCTTTGACTGCGTCGGCTGTCGACGGTCTCTCTCTTCATCGAAAGCCAAATGACTTTGGCTTCCGCAACGGTGGAAGTCCAATTCACTCCTTTCCACTAAATATGGCATCTGTCGGCAGTCGGACCAATTTTCGGTCGAAATTTTAGTCGCTTTCACATCCGCAATGGCGGCTCCTTGGAAATTCCAATCCTTCCGCAACGGCGGAAGTCCATTCCATTGGTTGCTCCGATTGCTCCAACACTTAGCCAATTTTTCTCAATTTTATAGTCATTCACATTTTGACTTCTGCTGGGCAGAATGAAACACAACCTCTGTTACTGCATCTTCTTGGCCCATAGAGGCCCATTGTTGCAACCCAGAGCTCTGATACCATGCTATCACATCCCCATGCCCCCGACCGGCGAAGAGGACGCGAACCATACTTAATCCGACGGGGCTAAGAGCCCATGAACATGTACAGGCATAGATAAAATGATGAAATGCTAAAACATAATACTGATAAAGAGATGCATTACAGTGGAATGTACACAGATACCATCATTCATCATACACAACTACAATTGTATTTTATGCATAGCTATGACTATTTATCTTGCACCGCGGAATCAATATGCATTCAAACAAGCATTCATTCAACATGTTCATTTCATTTTAATTAACAGTAAATATAGAATTGCAAAGGTAAAATACACATGATCACTTATCTTATGAAAGCTTTGCTCCGCAACCAGCTACGTCGCTGCAACGTTCCACCCAACCATAGGCCAGCGTGCTCCTTAATCTCTCAGCAGCGCTGCCACCCCCGAGCTGGGCATGATTCTCCAAGGAATAAGGGAATTAGCAGGCTTACACATAGCTAGGGATATACAGAACACAGCCAAGTCAACACAGTTGGGTTTATCAGGCCATTAAGGAGCTGGAGAAGGCAAATTGCTAAGCTGGTGAGCTCATTACAGAACCAAGGACACCTCCACCAGAACTAGCCTGTCCTCTAAGACACCCATCCACACCCAACACAAGGAATTAGTCCCTTCTCTACTACACAGTCCCTCAGGCCCTGCATTCCCTTCCAGTGCTATTCAGGGGTGATGGAGAAGAAGGCCATCCCTCTAGCTCTGTCTGTGTGGTTCCAGCCACCAGGTTTATCAAGCAAATCTAAGCCCACATCCTTGCTCCCAATACAGTCCGAAGACCAACCATTGCACTCCAGCAATTAATTTAGCTATCACAGCTTAAACCAGGGAAAAACGACTTCAACCCATCTATAACAGTCCCCAAACGTAACAACAAAAACGACTCACAACGTGGGGGAAATTAACAGTCCTGAAGCTTATCAGGGAGCACAACTCACAGCAGGGAAAAACATTCCAATTAGTCTGTGCGTGAGACCAATAATCGGTGAGATAGCCAAAAACGTGAATGGATCTTCTCAGGAAATCCGTGGGTGAAAACACATAGCTCTCAGCTCGCTGTATCAGCTGGAAACCAGGAAAATTCCTATGTGTGAGGGAGCAATCCAACCTAGTGAGGAGAGGAACAGACAATGGAGGTCCTGCGTGAGGAAAAACAGCTCCGTTTTTTCTCATGGATGATCAAACAACAGGAAGGACGTGAAATTTCAGTGCATGGGTGTTCAACAACTCGTGGAGAGAGGAAGAAAAATCTGCGTGGGTGAAGAGTGCGTGAAGGCTTCCCCTTGCCATTCCGAATTCAACTGCTGGGTGGAGTGTGCGTGGAGGCATGGACTGACAGTCCTGCCACCCCACTCCCAAAACAATTAACTGCCATAACTTTTCCTAGCTGCCAGCATAAATTATTAAATGGAGGTAGTTGGAATAAAACAAAAGAAGATGACACATGGGTTTTTCCCCCTTTTGGCTCAAGGTTTGACAAATTTCCCCACCCTTATCCTTGTGAAAATCATGCCCCCATTCGATTTAGTTGCCGCGACCATAGCTGGTTGTGTTCATTTTAATTATAGATGCATATTTACATGATGACCAACATAATATATGCCGCATGCCCCGATATACCATCGGTGACAAATTTAAATCCTAAACATAACATAACCGATCAATGGTGGGGCCTTCGCCTTTAGCTCCACACCATGATCATTTACAATTTATACATCATATACATCTAATGTAACGGGGTCAAAACCGGAACATTACACTTTCCTTCCATAGAATCCATAATAGCATCCCTGGGTACATCATGGCATATCATTCCTAGTATTGGGTTTTTGAAATACTTCAAGTTCCATTCTTTGAAGGTTTCATCTGGCTGACCCCTTACTCTGTCACTTCCACGAAATATTATCACTCCCTTATCCCATAGGGATGATGATAAGGGACATCCAAACAGGAAATGATTCATGCTTTCTTCTTCACTAAGGCATAATGGGCATTGTGATGGGTCGTGCATCCCCATTTTCCTGATATTATCCCCTGTCAAGATCCTTCTTATTAAGACCAACCATTTGAAGGTGGTCATTTTTTTCCATGGGTTCATATTCCATTCCTTCCACCATATTTCCTCCCGCTCTTCTCCTCCTCTTGTCTTGATGTCACAGGACTCCTTGATGATGAAAACTCCCTTCGGCAAGTATCCCCATTTTAGCTTGTTTGACCCTACCTACCTATGGATATATCGCTCCTTGAGAATGTCCATGAGGGCTTGCGTCTCTTCAATAATGGTTATCCTTTCCCACCATTCTTGCTCTTGCCACTTCCTATAATCTCCTATATTGTTTGTTTCCTCCCAATATTGCCATACCTTGGTATTTCCTTTTTTGATTCCACTTTCCCTTACGTCTTTCCATATGGGATCTTCCCCTAATTTTGGAGATTGATTCCATGAGTCATCCTAGAATTTCACCACCTGACCATCTCTAATTTCCCAAAAACTATGGTCTTGTGCCAATTTCTTATTACTTTGGGCCTTCATCCATATGTGTGACCCAAATTTCTCTTCATTGAATCTGACTAGGTCGCAGGTTAAATTTTCTTGTGCATACTTCACATGCCATAATCTAGCCCATGGTTCTGAAGTTTGATTACACCACTTCCGCCATATTTTTTCACCTTGAATCCCACTCACCACTTCTGGGTCCCTGATACCCAAACTCCCCTTGACCTTAGGCTGACATATTTTTCCCCACCCCACCAGGGAAAATTTGGCTTTCTCTTCCCTGCCCCCCCCATAGGAATGCTCTTTGAAGACTGTGGATTTCCTTAATGACTGCCTTCAGGGATGACAAAACCGAGAAGAGATAGATCAATATCGCCTGCATGAATGATTTGACTAAGATCAACTTGGAAGGTTTAGAGATCTCAGATTCCAACCTGTGAGATTCCTCCTCATTATATCAATCATATCCTGCCACGAAACCTTTCTGATGGTCCCTTTTGCTAGTGGTGCTCCCAGGTATTTTGACGGGAAAGAACCTTTTGCGAATCCTAGGATTTGCAATATGTTACTCTGGGTAACATTTGGGGTATTGAAGAAGAAAACCTGATATTTTTCTGGGTTGACTTCGAGACCATATGCCTTAGCAAATAACACCTGACTTCTCTTGAAGGCTCACGCTTCTTGGACTGAAGGGTTCCCCATTAACATTGTGTCATCCACAAACTGCTGATGGGTTTGTTTATCCATCCCCATATGGAGATTTAACCCCCTAACTTCCCTTCTGGATGTTTGGTATTGAATTAACTTGTTGAGCCCTTCTGCCATTAAGATGAAGAGGAATGGAGAGAGGGGTTCCCCTTGATGTATTCCCCAGGTCAGATTCATAATTCGGGTGGGCGTTCCATTCAACAGGATTGAGTAGGATGAAGAAGTAACCATGTTCATTGTCCACTCTATCCATTCTCTTCCGAAAAAAAAAGCCACTAACATGCCTCTCATGTATTTCCAAATTATCTTATCATATGCTTTGGCTATGTCCAATTTTACCAACATGCCTGGTTTTTTGGTGGTTTTCAGAGAATGAATGGTTTCATGGACCAGGATGATTCCATCCAAAATCTGTTTTCCCTTGACAAACCCCAACTGCTCCAGACTGACCAGGCTTGGGAGAATTGGATTTAGTCTATTGACTATCACTTTTGATATGATTTTGTACATAAAATTGCACAGGGAAACGGGTATGAACTTTCCAGGGGTGTCGACTCCCTCCACCTTGGGTATGAGGGTCAAGAAAGTTTCCTTAAAATCTCTTAGGACCCCCTAAGTTTTCCAAGATTCTTCCACTACTTCCCACACTTCCTGTTTTATTAGATCCCATAAATGATGGAAGAAGTTGGTCGTAAAGCCATCTGGCCCTAGCACTTTCCCAAGAGCCATTTGATTCATTGCCTCTTCCACCTCGTGAAGGTCAATGGGCTTTAACAAAATCTCATTGTTTTCTTGGGTGACTACACTTTGGATGAGTGGGGTGATTTTTTCTATATCTTGCTGCCTATCGGCCCGATCTTCAGTCATAATTCCCTTGAAGTGCTGGACTATTTCTTCTTCTATTCCCCCCTAGTTTCTACCTGTCCCCCACCAGTCTTCCATAATTTGTGAATCTTTGAACTTTGTCAGTTTTGGATCACCATGTTATGGAATAATTTGGTGTTAGGCTCTCCTTCATGAAGCCATTGGTTTCTTGACTTCTATTTTCAGAATATCTCCTCTTGTCTTTCCTGGGATTCAAGCTAAATGAGTAGTTCTTTCTCCCGCTGTCTAAGTTCTTCTCCATACCCTCCCTCCATACCTCTTCTTTGGATGTCTTTTAGGATTTTGATCAGCCTTTTCTTGTCCTAGAATATGTTTCCAAAGTATTCTTTATTCCATGTGCGAATCCTATCTTTCAGATCCTTCAACTTCTACTGGAATTGATACATCTCGGTCCCCATGGGGGCGGGGGGGGGGGGGGGGGGGCATCTCCTAGCACCACTTCCATACCAAGGCCTCAAAGTATTTATGTTAGAGCCAAAATTGATCAAATCTAAATGGTCTTCTGATTGGGTGGTCAGATCAATCCCACTACAGGCATATAGGCCAGTGGTCCTATCCAATAACCGGGAGGACACTAACGACATTTCTCCTATTCCTTTGGCTATGTTATATGAAACAAGGAATATGTCTATTATATATGCCACGTGGTGCTCTCTACCTCATCGAATGTTCCAAGTGTACCATCCGTTTCTAGTCTCCATGTCAACCAATTGACTTTGCTCCACAAAGTTTTAAAAGCTTCCTGGAATCTATCCATACTCCTCCTCCCTCCCTTCTTTGATCTCAGTGAGGTTATCAAGTTGAAATCCCCACCCACTATCCATGTGCTATCACCTATTTGTCCTTTTATCCAAACTAGGAACTCTAGAAAAGTAGTTTTTGGGGGAAATCACTTGAGCCATACACATTTGTAAGGGTTCCTCTTACCCCGGTTTCTAGAATAGTGAAACCTGCTATTAGTGAGAAACGGTTCGCCCTCCAATCCATTAAACATATTGAGTCAGGTTGCCATAGGATCGCCATTCCTCCTACCATCCCCGTGGCATCTACTTCCACAACCTTACATCCTTTCCAAATCCTTTTCCCTACCTTGTCAAGGGTTTCTGATTTACACTTTGTCTCCTGTAAGAAGAGGATATATTGTTTCTCCTTTTTTAACCTCCTTTCCATAGTTTTGATTTTCTTAGGATGGGTGCATCCCCTTATGTTCCATGATATTATCTTCATTGGTTTACTCTATTAACTTCAGAGAAATATGCTACTATCGTAGAATATTGGTTTGACTCTATGAGGTTGAACCCTACCTCTAAGATCCTTTGTTTGTTCGTCTTTCTTCCTCTGAGTCATATCATCCTATGGTTGCTTCCTTTTGCTTCCTTTCTGGGGATCCATATCTATCCTCAGTTTTTATCGAGCCCTCATTCTAATGATCACTTCTTAGAGGAGTTCCATCTTCCTTCTAGATACATATCCCCTCCCATTCTTCTCACACCCCTTCTCAATTTTGTTCAGATCTAACTCCCCCAATTCCATGTCCTCAACTCTGTCCTCCTCCATGGCCTCTATCTGCTCATCTGGATCTTTCTCCTGAATTTCCTTCACTTTTTCATTGTTCTTTGGTGGTTCTGAGGCATCTTCCTTGCTCCTTTTCTCCTCTTCTCCCTCTCACTCCTCCAATATATTAAAAGGATTACTATTGGTCATACCCCCCCCTTCGTGACCCTTGCTTTGATACTACTGCGGGCCCGGTTTAGTCTTCTTTCTACTTCGAACTTGCATACAACCCTCTTCGTCCTCCGCCTTCCCCTGTGGATGATGAGCAGCTGGGGGTTGTTGGCTCTTCTTAGGGCAGTTACAAATGAAATGAGTATAATCATGTCACTACCTACATCTAAACGAGATGTGTTCATAATCTATTGGTTGTAACCATTCCTCATCTTCCCAGTTCAGGCTGATAGCTTCAGGG
Source organism: Pseudotsuga menziesii (assembly GCA_001517045.1). Lineage (NCBI taxonomy): Eukaryota > Viridiplantae > Streptophyta > Pinopsida > Pinales > Pinaceae > Pseudotsuga > Pseudotsuga menziesii. The sequence continues at coordinate 138,498 of LPNX011225755.1, read as the reverse complement.
ATCTCTTTAGATAGGTTGATGTAAACACAGATACATGCAAATGTCGTGTACCTTTTTTGTTTTGTTTTTTCTGCTACTTTTACGAATTCCTCTAGCGTATTTCCTATATCTTGCAAGATCTCCATATCTGAGTACTCACATGGAAGAGAAAACAAACGGATCCAAACCGGGGTTACATCATGTCCTCTTTCTCAATGTTAAACCTTTCCTTCCATGGTCTAAGGTAGATCCCTACAGAGAAAATGAAATAAGGACCTCCTTCAAGGATCCTATCCTGATCCTCCTGATTGAAGAATATGATAGTAAAGAATCCCTTGGATCCTAGGTGTAGGTCATAATGCCCTTTGGGATTCCAGGTACTTTTGATCCATTGCACTGGATCTCTTTCTTTCAGCCATATCCCAATGAATTTTCCTATTAGATCTTTCTCATTCCATAGTTCTACTTTTTCTCTTACCTTATCTGAGGGAATCTAAAGGGCCGAGATCGCTTGGGCTCGTGGAAGGCATCCTCCTTGTCCCATCTTCATATTACGGGGGGTGTCTCCACATCATTGGTCGCCTCAAACTCTCCCTCCCCATCGTTGCGCACTTCCCTTCGCTGCGTGACCACCTCCATCTCCACAAGATTGATTGGGGAAGGGTGCAACCCCCTCCCTTCACTTTCCCACAAGGCTCCACCCCCTAGCCGCGGCTGAACAAAAAAACCTTCTCAATTTGATTGTTGTTCCCACCTTTGATTGCCATGTCTATGTGTTGCAGCTGCAACTATTTCCCCAAAATTTTTTCATTTTAGGGCCCCCCTTTTTATTTGTTTTTTTTTTAAAAACTGGCCTAGGAGTATTTTATTATTGCCAAAGTTGCCTTGAGTTCATAAAATTATCTTAAAACATGGTCTTTTTACTTTTCTGTATCGGATGATTAGGCAACTAGTATTTCGATATTAGAAGCGTAGTGGACTAGCCTTCTGACATTGCGGAAGTGGAGTCATCTAGCTTGCCGAGTGGTCTATCAGAAGCCTTTGGAAACCTTCACCGATGCGTCAGAGTAAGTTTTTTCAACCTCTCGGACTTTGTTTGCTGAAGTTTCGGCTCCTTAGTGCATGAATTATCCGATGAACTGGGTGTTCTTTCACCTTAGTGTTTCCGATATCCGATTAAATTTTTTCCCACTATCGCGTTCATTGATCGGAAAAGGCTGGAGTTGTAGTGTTTATCCCACCCGACATTGCGAAAGGCTAGTATTAAAGCGATCCGAAAGCTTTACATTCTCTTTGTCGATTCCGAAGAGTTTAATCTTTGTAAAGGAAAGGTTGGGGATGCTCAAGAGGCAATGAGGGGCAGCCCAAGAGTTTTTTGCTTTTTGTATAAGTATAGGAGAGTTTTATTTAGTAGGGACCTTTTTTCACACTATCTTGAGGAAGTTTATTGTAAGAAGAAATACTTCATCTTATAATAAAGAGTTATATGTTTTCAGCCGAAGAAAGTTTTGTGGAGTTTCAAATGTTTTCCATGGGCTGGTTGGATGTGAACTATTTCTTTTTCAGCTTGTTTCCATGAACTGTGAGATCATTCTAACCTATTGAATTCTTTCATGTTATGAAAGTGCTCCTATTTATTTTTGTGAAATTTCCACATTGATTAATGAATGTTTTAATTAACAATAAGCTATCTTGTTGTTCATCTTTCTATCGATATTCATGTGTTCAGGAATGTTAATAGCTATCTGTGATTTTCTTTATGCATGCAATACAATACATTACTCACCATTAATTACAGTTTTTCTCCCTAGGGATAGGTTAGTGAGTCTTAGTTAGTTTCTCTTTGTTTTGTGATTTAGAAGCGAGAGAGGTAAGACGAGAGGTAAGAACCTACACATCATGTTGTGACCCTCCTTGTTATCTGTATCACCTGGATTTAGTTAGGCATTTGCACATCATACTTAAATATAAAAAAAAACAAAAAAGTATACATGGTGGATTGGGCTGTAACTGGTAAAACGATTTAATAGTTACTTGACCTATGGTAGCCGGACCGTAAACCGGACGAATTCCCCATAGCAAACAATAATGAGCTAATTGGGAACGTTTATTGGGGAGAATCCCTACTGTTGTTACCTACGATTTTCCAGGCCCCAATAGTTTTGGCGGTAGAAGGAGGGACACTAGTGCATGGCTGGCCGAGGAATCCTGCTTTCTCGAAATTACTCCACCGGTGACAGTTCCGAAAACAGTTTGCTTCACAAACCCGCTCCTGAAGAAAAAGAAACAGGGTATCTTAATCCCATTGATAACGAAGTGGTTGATGATTTAAGGATAATTACCAGGGCATATGCGAAAAAGATTGGAGGATTACCTATTATCTCTATCCTACATAGAAGAGAGTATCGGAAAAAAAAATCGCCCCCAATTGAAAGACTCAGTGTTGGTAGAAGATCTTGAAGAATTGGTAGAAGCAGCCTTACAGGAAGTTAACCAACCTTTAGATCAATTGGAACCAGATTCCCCTTACTGTTCACCGTTCCAGACCCCTGTTCAGTCCCAACCTCATACTCCTCTCAGAATCATGGCCAATGTAAATGCTAATCAGCCACCTCCACAACCTGCTTGGAGGGCTAGGTCTCCTTTAAATCTGACACCTCCCTTGCATGATTTGCCTTGTACTTTTGACAAGTTGTTACCCAAGTTTGAACCAAGTGAAGGAATTATTGTAGATGATCATTTGCAGAGTTTTTACTTAGATTTAGAGGGACTACGAGCTGGAGAGCATGAAGATGTGGTTTGTAGATTGTTTCCTCACACCCTGAAAGGAAAAGTAGCCTCATGGTATTTTGGCCTACCTGCAAATTCAATCACAGATTGGAATACTTTTGAGAGACTGTTTAGAAGCAAATACGTAGTCCAGAAAACTCATGCAGCTTTAATGAAAGGGTTAATTGCTCTAAAGAAGGAAAAGAAGGCAAGAGTGCATAACTTCACTTAAAGGTTTGCTACTTACCTAAACAATTTTATAGCTGACAAACCATATGAACATGCCCTAATTGAATACTATACCTCAGCTCTCGTGCCTGATATAGCCATGTTTTCCAAGAGATCAGTTAGACCCACATTAGTAGAAACCTATGAAGAAGCTGAGAAGGTAGAGGCAGAGATGGAGAGTATAGAAAATTACCCTGTGCAGTTAGAAGAGAAGAATTTTGGAAACAAGAAACCTTTATTGCTGACTAAGCCTAAGGATGAGTGATCACAGGATTTCAAAGGGATGGTGAAGATGATGCACAAATTATCAAGCAAGGTGATAGATTTAGAAAAGGAAAAAGAGGCTCATAAACCATATAAGCCTTATTATAAAAAAGGGAAGACAATAGTCAACCTAAACCTCCTTCACACAGTCCTTCAGCAATGAATTCAACCAATGTAGGAATGGACAATTTTTGTACCTTTCATCAGCATCCTCATTCTGGAAGAATTTCCCACAATGGATTAATTCTATGACATTAGTAATGAATCAATTATTGGACTCCAAATTGACAGAAACTGGCAAGGAGAAAGAAAAAGATCACGAACCGACATAAAAACAAGAGGAAGATATCTTAGTTTTATGGGACTGTGTTTCTATGTTGAATATGGAATATGAATACTTTCCGATGCAAGAAGAAACACTCGAAACTATTGTAACAACAAGAAGTCAGAATCTATTAAAAGAAGATAATTCAGTACTTCCAAAGATTAAGAAACTTCAAGAAAAAATGAAGAAGATAAAGAACAACACTTCGACTGTTAAAATACCTGAATTTGTCATTTCAAGTCAGGATCCTAAGAAAGTCAACACACCTGTAAAGGCTACTGAAAGTAAAACTGACAATGTCAAGAAGAATCTCAAAGAACATGAGATGGGATATGATGTTGTGGAAGACATTAAAAAGGCTAAAGCAAATATCTCATTGTTTGAAATGTGCAATTTACCTCAACAAAAGGAGAAGCTTTTAAAAGCACTTGAGACACCAGAAGAGGAGCCTCCCAGTGACAACCAACCCGAGGAAGAGATTGGTGAGGCAAGTTTAGGAGGAAAATCTAGGTATAAAACTCCAACATTTCTCCTAACCTTTGAAATTTTCAACTATAATGTGCATAACTATTTAGTGGAATCAGGAGCATCAGTCAATGTTATGCCACTTTTAGTCTGCAAACAAATCAATGGTCAACCTAAACCATCCACTTGGCAAGTTCTTCAATTAGACAAAACAATAGTAAAAGTAATAGGATAAATGGAGGATGTTCTAATTCGTTTATTCGCAGATGAGAGGGTATCTCAGTACATCGACATTGTAGTAGCAAACATACTAGATGCTTATGGTTTGGTTTTGAGCCAAGACTGGTCAGCAAGGTTAGAAGGATATTTTGCATTGGATTGGCCACATTTGTGGTTTCCTTTTAAAGGATGTCAAAATAAGATAAAAGTGTTAAGAGAGCCTCAAATGAAATATAATGTGACTCAGTTAGAAGGAAAAAATGAACCAGTAAACTCTGTGTTGGGAAACTATTTCATTGAACTAGAATCGAGAAATTACCAAGCTGAAGAAGCCAACAGTATACCTGATATCTAGCCCAATCTCCTTTGATTTTCACGGGCTGATGAGATTGACTGTAACATAGTAGATTTAGTTTCAGATGTAGTTCACAATTCAGTTTTAGTAGAAGTAGAAAGTTTTTGGATTCTTTATTTCGATGGTTCTAAAACATTGGAGGGATCAAGGGCTAGCTGTGTCCTGATTGATCCAGAAAAAAAAGAAAACATTTTCTTTCATGTAGGTTAGAATTTGAATGCACAAATAACACAGCCGAATACGAAGCGCTAGTTCAGGGAATTAAAAAAGCAATAGAATTGAAAGTAAAAAATCTGAAAGTATATGGAGATTCTGAAATCATTGTTAAGAAAATTCGGAACAAAATACACTACATTTCACCCCATTTGAAAGCTTACCAAAATGAAGTTTGGGAGTTGCTGATAAATTTTCATACATTCAATATTGTGTCAATTCCTAGATTAAAAAATGCAGCAACTGATTTATTAGCTGCCTCAGCTGCAATATTAGTACCTTCAAATAATAGATGCTCTATTGAATTACTTTTTAGGCCTTCTATTCCAGATAACATCACAAATCTAAGGGTTTTCGACAGTGATCTACAAATATTGGAGTGTTTGATGAATGATGATACTTTCAAAGGAGCAATAATAGATGATGAAGAACATCAAGTGGAATTAAAGTTCGGGAACTTTATTCCAAAAGGAGTTAGGACCTTGGAACACAGGTTAGATTTAGATAAACAATTCAAAAAGCTAGCGAACGTCAATACTCATAGCTCGTCTTTACAATTCGAGCTGATAAATTTAGGGACTGAAGCTGAACCCAAATATGTAAATTTGGGGAAGTGTTGTTCTCCAGGCGAAAGGAGTAAGTTCATTAGTTTATTCAAGCAGTACAGGCATGTGTTTTCTTGGACCTATGAAGATCTCAAAACTTATGACACAAAGATCATACAACATGTTATCCTAATCAAAGTTGGAATCAAGCCTTACCAACAGCCTTTGAGAAAGATGCATCCTAAGCTGGAACCTTTAATTCAAAGTGAGGTAAAAAAGTTGTTGGATGCTAAAATCATATTTAAAGTCAGACATTCGGAATGGGTTTCTAATTTGGTACCAGTACGGAAAAAGTCCAGAGAAATCAGACTTTGCGTAGATTTTAGAAATCTTAATCGTGCATCAGATAAAGATAATTATCCTGTCCCACCCATGGAGCAAATACTACAGATGGTTTCAGGCTCTAAATTGTTTTCGTTATTAGAGGGATTCTCTAGTTATAATCAAGTATTAGTAGCAGAAGAAGATAGGCTGAAGACGACTTTCAGAACCAAGTGGGGAACTTTTGTGTATAGGAGGATGCCCTTTGGACTTATCAATGCTAGAGCTACATTCCAGAGGGCCATGGATATAGCTTTCTGAAGTCTGATTGGCCATAGTGCTGTGGTTTATCTAGATGATGTTACAATATTTTCGAAAAAGAGAGAAGAGCATGAATTTCATTTGAAACTGATTTTCTAGTGTTGCCGGAAATATGGTATTTCACTAAACCTCAAGAAATGTGTGTTTGCAGTCATAGAAGGAAAGTTACTGGGTCATGTCATTTCTAAGAAAGGGATGTCCATAGACCTGGAGATGATTAGAGCCATAGAATAGATCCCTTTACCTCATAATAAAAAGGGTATGCAATCTTTTATGGGGACAATCAACTTTGTGTGAAGGTTTGTACCAGAATTTGCTCAAATCGTCAAACCTTTTCAGCAAATGGTTAAACAGAGTGTGCAGTTCAAATGGACTAATTTGGAGAAGAATGCATTCAGTAAGATAAAAACATCTGTTACTCATGCACCATCACTCAAAAGTCCAAATTTTGAAAAGGATTTTATTCTATACACTTTTGTGTTTGATGATTCATTAGCAGCTGTGCTTACACAAAAAGAAGATGGGGGAGATGAGTACCCCATATCATTTATGAGCATTGGTATGCAAGGGGATGAATTGAATTATCAAGTAGTTGACAAACAAGCTTATGCAGTTTTTAAAGCGGTCAAACAATTCAGGCCATATATACTTAAGAATTGCACCAAAGTAATAGTTCCACACCCAACTGTACGATCTCTTTTTGTACAAAAGGAATTAGGAGAAAGAAGAGGCAACTGGGTGACTGCTTTACAAGAATACGATCTTGAGTTCAAACCAGCAGCCATAGTTAAAGGACAAGGACTTTGTAAACTAATGACTGAAGGTCAAAACAATGAAGAAAGAAGTTGGGATAATGAAGCTGAGCTACATATGGTGGATGTATGTCCTCTATTTACAGCTCTAGACTCCTGGTATAGGGATCTAGTCCATTATCTCCAAGAAGGGTATCTGCCGGAGCATTGGAGTCCCAAGCAAAGAAGAGCATTACGTTTGAAATCAACTTTATATCAGATCATTGATGGAGTACTGTTTAGAAAGAACTACGATGGAGTCTTTCTTAGGTGCTTGGAACAAGAAGATGCAAAGAAGGTCGTAGCAGAATTGCATGATGGACCTGCTGGAGGTCACTTTTCTGGAGACACAACAGCACATAAGATTCTCATAGATGGATATTAATGGCCTACATTGTTTAAGGATGCTCATGCTCATGTTAGAAAATGTGATGCTTGTCAGAGATGTGTTGGAAGACACGCCAAAGCAGTAGGACCATTAAAACCAGTAATTATATCAGAACCATTCAAACAATGGGGAATCGATGTTATTGGAGAAATCAATCCAAACTCCTCATTACAACATAAGTACATTCAGACAACAACTAATTATTTTACAACATGGGTCGAGGCTATTCCATTACGAAAGTAAATGAAGATGCAGTTATGGATTTCTTACAGAACCACATTATGACCAGGTTTGGGGTTCCAATTTCCCTGGTTTTTGATAATGCTTCTTATTTTTCTCTATTATATTGAATGCATTTGCAAATTAAAGAGAAATTAAGTTGCATTTTCCTGCAAATTATTACCCACAAGGAAATGGTTTGGCAGAATCCACAAACAAAAATCTGATTAGAATTTTAAAGAAAACAATGATAGAAAATCAAAGGAGCTGGCATTTAGCTTTACCTAATGCTCTATGGGCTGATAGAGTCACACCCAAGAATTCCTTAGGTGTGTCACCATACACTCTCATTTATGGAAAAGAAGCTGTACTCCCTCCCAATATTCTATTGCCATCTTCCATAATAGCCCAAGAGTCTAGGGGTACTGATAATGAAATTCTACAAATCCGAATCTATAATTTGTTGAAGTCAGAGGAGTCTAGGTCCAAAGCTCGGGAAAGGTTTAAGCATCAAAAAGAAATGGTGAAGCATTGGTTTGACAAAAACAAAGCTGGGAACAAAGAGTTTGAAGTAGGAGATCTAGTTCTTAAGAGGGATCACCCGCACGATGAGAAGGGAAAACACACTAAGTTTCAACAGTTATGGGTAGGCCTTTTTCAAATTGCAGCAAAGCTAGGCCTCTCGACTTACAAGTTGCAGGACTTACAGGGGTGGGAAGAGAACTTACCAGTAAATGGTTTAGTTCTCAAGCCTTATTTTTCTTGATCATTTTGATTTTGTTTTCTTGTACATAAATAAACGTTTGGTTTATTGTTTACTTTAGAGTATTTTAGTTGTTTTCTTTATTTGCTTAGAGTTTGATTGCTTGTAAATTTTTGTTTGCTTATGGTCAATAAAACAACACGAATTTTGGTTGTATGGAGTTCATTAGAATTCTAGATTAACTGAGATCTTTGACCACAAGACTGCCTACTATTGATTCATATAATGTTTGAAAAAATTTCTTCAAGTTTAGCATATTTTCTAAATGGTTATGAACACATTGAAGTCCTGCTTAATCCTTGTAAAATAACTCAGGATAGAAAAGTCTAGATTACTATTTTAAGGCTCTAGTCATCTCGCATTAAAAACTGTTCTAGGGGGAAACATCAAAATACCCATGGAAAGGAAGCAAGGTAAATAGTGTATTATATTTTAATAATCCCATTCCACGAATTGAAAGCCAAAATGTTAATGAGAGTCAAAATCTCCTAAAAAGCAATATGTATCAAAACATGTACTGAACCACATCAGTATGAATGAGATTGCCAAAGTTCTTCTCCATTCGTGAGTTGAAATTAAAATATCTCTCACACAAAAGGACACTATGGATAGAGGAGCCTGACTTAAAATTCAGAAAGAAGGCAAACATGAGGACTCAAAAGGGGACAAAAGTCCAAAAGCACAAAAAGTGCAAAATGGCATGGGAATGAGGAACAAATGAATATATCTGTTTAGCATATGTTACGATCCTATGGTGTTGGAGTTGCAAAATACCCAAAGACAGAGGTAAAATGAAACTCATACTCTTGGCCTCGAAAGAGTTATCCAGACTT
>LPNX011225755.1:107455-129330 GCA_001517045.1 Pseudotsuga menziesii | reverse complement strand
CTTGCATTTGGGAATTCAGATATCTTGAAGAAATCTAGTAAAGTGGTACCATCAGAGCAGTCTGTTGATCAAAGAGTAAATTGTTCAGAGATCTGTGTTCACTAGGTAGTCGCCAATTGTTGCAGCTGCAACTATTTCCCCAAATTTTTTTAATTTTAGGGCCTCCCTTTTTATTTGTTTTTTTTAAAAATTGGCCTAGGAGTATTTTATTATTGCCAAAGTTTCCCCGAGTTCAGAAAATTCTCTTAAAAACTTGGTCTTTTTACTTTTATGTATCGGATGATTAGGCAACTATTCTTCCGATATCGGAAGTGTAGTGGACTAGCCTTCCGACGTTGCGGAAGTGGAGTCATCTAGCTTGACGAGTGGTCTATCAGAAGCCTTTGGAAACCTTCGCCGATGCATCGGAGTAAGTTTTTTCAACCTCTCAGACTTTGTTTTCCGAAGTTTCGGCTTCTTAGTGCATGACTTATCCGATGAACTGGGTGTTCTTTCACCTTAGTGTTTTCGATATCCGATTAAATTTTTTCCTGCTGTCGCGTTGGTTGACTGAAAAAGGCCTGAGTTGTAGTGTTTATCCGACCCGACGTTGCGAAAGGCTAGTATTAAAGCGATCTGAAAGCTTTACCTTCTCTTTACGGATTCCAAAGAGTTTAACTTTGCCGGTAGCCGATACTCCCTTCGCAAAGCAATCATCGGGGTAGTAGAGCAGTCTAACACCGATGTTACGGGGGGATATCAACAATTGGTTTCGAGAATAGTGAGTAGTGCTTTTGACATCCGATATTGTTTTAACAATATAGTGTCGGGTCTGTAGTTCTTTTTGCACCTGCTATTGCGGATATCCTCTAGACTATTTCTCCGATGGTTTTAATGTTTGCCTGCTGATGGTTTCCCGCTCAGTCAAAGGTTATATGTATGTGTTATCATGCTTTGAGATTTGTCAAAGTTTGTACTCTCAAAACCGTCCGGAGAAGGTGTGCACGCAGTTGTCAAGATATTTTTTGTCCTCCTCTGCACCTGTGGAAACCTTTGCCCATCTGGGTCGTCCACGTCGCCATTTCTAGGTAGGTTAACTGTGATTTTCTCTTTTGGGTGGTGTTTTTACTGTTGAACTGTTTAGCGGATGGAGGTTAGGTTTTTCGCATAGAGGTTAGGGTTTTTTCCTTCCTTGCATTTTTATTATGGACGTTTTAATTCATTAAGGGGCTTAGCCCGTTGCTCGAGATGTCCTTCATGGGAGGTTGATTTTGTCTGCCGTCAAGCGTTATGTATGCGCCTGCGTTTCTTGCGTGGGGTTGTAGGGCATGGTGCAGACAGACATTTCTCTGTTTGCACCACCCTATTCTTGGAAATTTTATGGGTGACCGAAGGTTAAGAAGCCATATTCCCTATAGCCACAATTTCCCATGGGATTCGGGAGGGCATTCAGTCCACTAGGGTTGTTTGAAAGAGGAGTTTGCGTGTTGGTTTAAGAAGTACAGTGAAACTGAGTAATTTTGAGAGTTGGTTGAAATTTAGCGGTGGAATAAGTTTGATGAGAATCAAAATACCTGTGTGAGATGAAGAATAATTTCAATCAATTAGGGTTTCTGAGAGAGTGAATCTTGGGCAGGTTTAGGAGGCAACATTCTATTGTTTTTTTCTGTTTTAAATCACTCATTTGAAAGACTGCATTTAACTTAATTTACCGGCATGCATGTCGAAGAGGTGAATAGATCTGTATATTTTCTTGTTTATTACTATATCAATTGCTAGAGTTAGTTAGAATAAAACATGTTGCATGATTGTTATAGGTCGATTGCCATTACAACAACATGCCAAAGAGACAGAAGAAGAAAGCCTAGGTGGCTGAAGAGGAGCCTGAGGTAGAAATAATAACCAAGGCAGAAGTCATCTATGAAGACACCAAAGTCACAATTGGAGTACAACCAGATTACAAATGGGGAGAAATTTTCAGAATGATCTCAAACTAGAATGTCCGTGATGCTGGGTTTGAAGAAAGGACAATTTATGCTAACATTGAAAGGTCAGCTTTGATGAAAGTGGCTACTAGGCCTGAATTGTTTCTGTGCTCAGAAGTAATAGGTTGGATTCTTCCCAGGGCGGATGTGACGAGAATGATCTTAGCAAATACTACAAAGCAAGGCTATGTTGCATACATTCCTGCCTATGTGTCTATGGCATACCATCTACCCTTACCATAGGCCTATCTAACGGAAAGTTGGTTAAAGGAGGTAGGTTTGGACCTGGTAGAGACAGTAAAGAGGATGATGATCCCAGGGAATAATTTCAGAACCAGACCTTCGGGAGAATATGATACCTCAACTCTCCATGCTCCTTACAGATTTATTGCTCTGATGCTTAACAGGATTTTTGGTAGAGCAAATGGGAAAAGTTTCAAGATTGGTTGGATACCGGTAATATTTTTTGTTGCTACACAAGGAATTATTTTCAACTGGGACAGTATAGTGTCAAACAGTCTTTCAACATGTATAAGTGTAGCCTTGGGAGGAGTATCCCAGAAGAAATCTGAATTCTACATGAGTTCTATTCTAATTGATTGCATATTGTGCACTCAGCCTTTCCCTACTTTGAAGTGCAATTGGGAGAATGACAGAACCCCAGTATACACAAATTATAAATTGTTTTGGGCACATAAGTATTACAGTTACTATAGGGAGATTTGTGATCATTTCATTATGCCCCTATATACTCTGATTTTCCTAGCATAATGTAATTGCATGTCCGAGGAAGCATTTAAGGTCATACAAGAATTCGGGAGTTATTATCTGATAGAGGATGGATTGTATGTGAGGGTGTATGGTGGTTCGAGAGCTCCTTCTTTGCTCCCAAAATATGCTATAGATTATGTACTCCACAAGGAGGTTGTTAGACAATTGTACATTGATGGAGTAGGAAATTTTTTGTTTGAACATAAAAAGGCAGTGTACCCTGCAGTACCCTTCTTCATTGGAAGCTATACGTTTTCAAGGGTAAATCAGGCAGCAGAGTTTGTTAAAGAATTAGAATATTTTCGCTTTGGAGAAATGAACTTTCATAGAAATGATTCCCAGAACAAAGTAGCTGATTACTGCAAAGAAGCTGGAGTTAATTTTGAATACACTGACTTTTGGGACAAAGATGAGGAGACGTTCCGCAATGCTAAGAACATGACTTCCCATAAGAAAAGGTTCAAACAAAACATAACAACTGTGGGTGGAAAGGGCAAGGCTGCAGAGAAAGCTAAGAAGCTAGAAGAGGAAGAGGCCAAGAAAAGAGAAGAAGATGCTAGCAGATTGGTATAAGAAGCAGAGAATTGGTTGAGGATTGAAGAAGAAGAAAAGAAACGAGCCACTGAAGAAGCAGTTAAGAAGGAAGAAGAAGAAAAGAAAAGAAAAGAAGAAGTTGATATAAAGAAGAAACATGCAGAAAGTGAGGGCTTCAGGTTAACAAAACCCCAAAAGGAAAAGAAACCCACAGAGCAAGCTGATGTACAAGAAGGAAAAGATCCTACAGATCAAGAACAAGGATATCTTGATCTTGATCCCTTGGAGCCCACTGTTCCTTTTTGCAGTATGTTAGGAGAAGTTTCAATTTCTGAATTTGATTTGATTCCTTTCATGCCTACCGAAGGGGAGGAAATACCTGATTTTAATACTATATTCTATGACAAAGAAAAGAAAATAATTGTTAAGAGCACCGAGAAACAAGTAGACACTGGAAGAAAGCTAGGGAAAATGGTGACGGGCAAGATAGTAGTACATGGTACTCATAAGGATCCACAGTTAATAGCAAGGGTTGGGGTAGATTTAACCTTAGCAAATGAATACAACATGGACAGGATGATGACTGATCTGGAGCAGTCACGAAAAAATGTAGCTCAGTTGAAGGAAACCTTGAAGAAAGAGAGGGATGAAAGCCAGAATCTAAAAGAAAATATAAGAATATGATAGGTGAAGTCAAGGTTTCAAGGACAGAATGCCAAACTCTACAAGCAGATAAGGATGCTTTAGCAATATCTGTAGAAAATACAGAGAAGAATTCTCAATTTACTTTGGCAGAGTTACAAAAGCTACAGCTGGAGCATAAAAGTTTAAAGGCTGAGAAAGAAAATATTCAGCTATCGTTTGGAAAATTAAATGAGGAAAAAAACAAGTTGAAAAGCAAAGTTACCGAGCTGGGAATAGAGAAGGCTATTGCAGAAGATAAGGAGAAGCAATATCAGACGTAGATAACAGCTTTAGAAGAACAAAAGAATTCATTGACAGCATCGCTAAAGAGTGCTATGGAGCAGGAAGCTGACATTCGACCCTTAAAGGAGCATGCTCTGATGCTTAGGAAAAAGATCCATTAGATACAACTACATATTGAAGATGAAAGATGTAAAGTTCAGCAGATAGACACCACGTTGGAAGAGATTGTAAGTACCACTTAATATTTTCTGGATAGGACTCAGGATATATTGAAAATTCTAAAGGGAAGAATGGTTTGGGTAGAAACCAATAAAGAATCTCCCACAGACCTATTTGTCAAATATCAACAAACATTGAAGCAAGAATATGAGTTAATGGAATTCGCCAGTAATATCGTAGAAGAATTTAAAAAAACAGTGAAGAAGACAAAGACTGCTTGTGCCAAATTCTGCAGAAGAGTGCTCTTCACATATAATTGGTGTCAGACTTTTGCTGAGAAGAGATTGGAGGTTCTACCTGAACATGAACTGTTTTTAAAGCATTTACATGACAGATACAACGAGGATGAACAAGCAATCTAACAGGTCAAGGATTTAGATGAATGGATATTAAAAAATGAAGTAGCACATGTAGCCATGAGCATACACTTATTGGAGGACCAGATGTGCCTGATTCCTGCTTCCAAGTATGAGATTAACATTCGATTCCTTGAGCCTTCTGGGTTTGAAAGCATAGAAGCAGATGCTAATGCATGGAAAAAGTTCACAAACGAGCAAGCTGGGCCTTCCTAGTGGAATGTTTTGGGAATATTGATTAATAATGTAATATATTATATTAATTTTTGTGCACCAGCTACAGGACAAATTTTTGTAAAGGAAAGGTTGGGGAAGCTCAAGAGGCAATGAGGGGCTACCCAAGAGTTTTTTGCTTTTTGTGTAAGTATAAGAGAGTTTTAGATAGTAGGGACCTTTTTTCAGACTATCTTGATGAAGTTTATTGTAAGAAGAACTACTTCATCTTATAATAAAGAGTTATATGTTTTCAGCTGGAGAAAGTTTTGTGGAGTTTCAAATGTTTGCCATGGGCTGGTTGGATGTGGACTATTTCCTTTTCAGCTTGTTTCCATGCATTGTGAGATCGTTCTAACCTATTGAATTCTTTCATGTTATGAATGTGCTCCTCTTTATTTTTGTGAAATTTCCACATTGAGTAATGAATGTTTTAATTAACAATAAGCTATCTTGTTGTTCATCTTTCTATTGATATTCATGTGTTCATGAATGTTAACAGCTATTTGTGATTTTCTTTATGCATGCAATACAATACATTACTCACAATTAATTACAGTTTTGCTCCCTAGGGATAGGTTAGCGAGTCTTAGTTAGTTTCTCTTTGTTTTGTGATTTAGAGGCGAGCATTTAGTTAGGCATTTGCATATCATACTTAAATATTAAAAAAACTAAAAAATATACACTGTGGACCGGGTCGTAACCGATAAAACACTTTAAACGTTACTTGACCTACGGTAGCCGGACCGTAAACCGGACGGATTCCCCATAGTCGCCACAAACCCTAGCTCATCTAGCTCATCCTCTTCAACATTGAAATTATATATTTTTATTAATCTCTAAAATTTTATTATAAATGAAAAAACAATATTTAATTTTGAAACATATTTAAATAAATAACAAAAAAAATTCACAAGAAATATTTTGAACCAGATAATTAAGTTTGGACTTTAGAGATCCTCTCTCAAAATGCATAGATACCAAAAATCCAAAAAATTATCTAAATGAATAATGTTCATCTCATAAAGACACTTCATTATTATATATATTTTATGTGTTTAATAACTTAAAAAATAAATATAATAGAATTGAATATTTAAAGTTTTGAAGATATATCTATAATCAAATAGTATATTTTGTAAAAGTTGTAATATATTTATTATGTGTTTTGGATTTTTTTTTATGGTTTTTGTTAAAATTTAAATTGCATTTTTAAATACATAAACACCCTTAAATATAGCGTCAAATATATCTATAATACTAATATAATTATTAATATGATTACTTGTTATAATTTAGTTTATGCCAAGATCTTATTTAAGAAACTACCCTAAGCAGCTTCTTGGTTCAGACAATACACATGGCTGTTACCGTATTCTTCTCTTTCTGATCTCTATCTGAAACACGGCCACAGCGATGGTCTACAGAAACGGAGGTGGAGGTGAGTGATGACGCGGATTTGGTTGAGGACCGTCATAATCCTCAACAGATGCAACACCGTTACCTGCATTCTCTCCTGGATTAAACGGTGGGATTGTGTAACCCAGATCTGTATTAGCTCTCGGACCATAATCCATAACCACTGCAACATCTTCACCTGTATCCTCCGAACGACTACGTTTGTTCAGAAATCCCTTAGCATGTTCAGCTACTTTTTCAGATTCTGCAAATACCTGCAAAGCAATTACAAGAAGCATTAATCAATTCCCTCACCACATTTTTCTTATAAATTTTTGAAATACTATTCCTCTCATAGCTACCTCGGTCAGCTCAGATAATTCGCGTTCCTTAATGGCTTCTGCATAAGTAAAAGGAATTCATTAATCTCCATTTATCACTGATGATCTTTAATCCTGTTGTAGTCATCTTTACAGTCAAGTTAGACATCAATTTGGTGATTTTTTGTTTGTGAAACAGAGACGTCGCAGTCTGACATCAATTTGGTGACTTCTTTGTTTGTGAAACAAAGACATCACAGTCAAGTCTGACATCAATTTGGTGACTTCTTGTTTGTGAAACAAAGAACCCAATTTATTTGGTAACAAGAATTCTTTGTTTATGAAACAAAGAAGTCACAATCAAGTCTGACATCAATTTGGTGACTTCTTGTTTGTGAAACCAAGAACCCCATTTATTTGGTATCTTCTTGTTTGTGAAACAAAAAAAACTCAATTTAATGTATGAGAACTTTTTGTTTGTGAAAAAAAACAATCCATTTTCACAAATATTTAAAAGTTAAAATCACAAATATTTAACAGTTAAAATTCACAAAAATGTACATACTCTGAATTTGAACCTAAAACTTAAAAAAAACACACACAATACCATACCATGGCATTAATTAAAACAGTAAAATACAAAGAAGAACAAATGGCTCATACGTTCATATTCTCCTCTGCCGCTGCAGCAAGACACAAAGAGCGCTATAGTAAAAAATAAAAAATAAATTGAAAACGCTATGGACTTCGCCATTCTGCACTCTCTGTTGTTGTTGTGTTTGTGAGAGTGAGAATGGTGGTGAATAAAAATACAGTTCAGCCCACCCTGTCTGCCGAAAATGACGCGTTCCTGGTGAGATTCCGCGGTGCGAATAACTAAATACCCAAAATCTTGAAAATGCGTCGATTGGGTTGTTTGATCCAAATGAGAAATAACATATTTCAGTTACAAAATGAGAATCACGTATTTCAGTTACAAACAATCCTGAAATATGTTACGCCTATTTCAGTTACAAACAATCCTGAAATATGTTACGCCTATTCTTGATTTGTACGTTAGAGAGCGAAAGTTACAAAATGAGAATCACGTATTTCAGTTACAAACAATCCTGAAATATGTTACGCCTATTTCAGTTACAAACAATCCTGAAATATGTTACGCCTATTCTTGATTTGTACGTTAGAGAGCGAAAAATGATTTCCATATTGTCCCACATTTGTGGATGGTAGAGGTGGTAAACCGCTGGCCATCTTAGCAGAAGGCCTAACCCTAGAGGACTCAAGGCTCGAACCCATGACCTCTTCCCGAACCGAAAGAGTGTGCTACCAATTAAGCTAACCCTTGGGGCTTAATTTTTTTCATACTTAAACAATATAAACTTACTCTAATCTTTGACCTTTTATTAGTCCTTGCTACGTAGCTGGGACTATAGGAATAGTTTAGGCTGAATACTATTATTTATGCAAGTTTTTCAAAGTATTATAGGCAAAGTTTTTTTTTTCTTAAATTTTATTATGTAGATTCTGTTTTGGTCAATCATCTAATTGAGGTTGTTGACTTGGCGTTCATTACTAAGGTGTAAGTAAATCCTTTTGATTTCCCAAAAGTTGAATATAAAAACCTGTAATTTCCAATACCATATTAAAAATCAAAATATCCATGCGCTTACACAACCTCAAATTTTATCAACCAATCATGAAAATAAACCTCTTATTTGACCTCATCCCCACGCCCCAACAAAATATATGGTCCAAAGATAGTTTATTTGCACTTAAAATAAGTGGATTAAAGCTATGCTGGCTTCACATTAGTTTGAAACATTCCACCACATTTCTTTCATAAAACTACTCATCAAGATTATATATATATTCTAATGGATGGTTAGTAAGAGCAAGAAGATAAAGAGCTCTAAGAAAAAAAGAGTTGAAACGTTGGAATTAGATATGGTGGAGAGGCATGTGATGGGAACTATGCGTACAAATATTCTGGAGCAGTCGGGTTTGTGTTAGCTATGGCTATGGTGATGCAACTACAAGAAAGAAGCATCCTGGTATAGCTTTTGATGTTGAAAGAGTCCATCTCGTATCGCTTTTGAGACTACCAATTAGAGCAGCATAAAAAGACATCCTACAAGGAACACTGGTAGAATACTCATGGAGCTAAAGCTACTGTTGAAGATAAGGAGAACAAGATGAAAAGACCTGAAGCTAAGGAAAGCATGGTGCAAAGAAATCAACTTTACAAGTTAGGAAATATTTTAGAACATGTCATTGTGGCCATTCTAGATATAAGATTGAAATTATACTAACCTTCTCACATTTTAAGCTCTCATTCTCTCCCTTATCTTCCTTAACCAAATTGATGGGAGTGAGAGCATTCGCAATATGAATTGGATAGAATGATTGCTAGATAGAGAACGGTTATCGACTGACTTGCAATAGGGGCCACCGCCATAAATAGTAAATATGGTGTTGGATTATAGGTAGGGAGTACACTATCGGTGAGATAGGGGTTCGAGATGCACCATACTAGACAAGCAATAAAGCTACAACTAGCTAGATAGCGAAAGCAACTCCCCAAAGCCAAGAAGCAATTCCCCTCCATTTCGCTCGCCCATAGCCAATTCTAGTCCTAACTTCTTAGGTTATGTATCCATTGGAGAGAAAATAACAATTAACCCATTTAACCTAGTGTAAGTTTCAAATTCATAAATGCCATATCTATATCTAGCAGCATATTCGACTTCGTATCCAAAATTTAAGTAGATCTTATTGAATTTTTAGAACCGAAACAAAAAATAGAGGTCTAGATTAAAAAAAGTAATGAAGACATCACTTGTCCATTCATTTTCATTTGAAGAAGATATCCGTGTTTATGTTGTGAGAACAGTGAAAGCATATTTTCTAGATTGGACTGCACTGTAGTTTTTCAATGGCAACATTGCATTTGGATAACTTATAACATTTTGCTACTATCTCTTACTCGGACGAAATTGTGATGGTCGAACCATTTGTTACAATCATAGACATAGCATAAGTCCTAAAAGCAGATGATTAACAATGCATTTGGACTAATGATAACTATACCTTTCATAACATTGTTTATATATACAACTTTTGTGAGCCGAATGCACTTACTAGGCTCACAACCTCTTTGTTTCCATGGAGGCTAATGGAAATAACTTGCTCTCCTTATGTTCATGAAACTCTTGGGTGACTTGTTGCAATAGTAAATTTGATTTACTATGCAATATGTTTTTTTGTTGTTGAACTTTTGGGGCTGCAGCACGATTTATTTGGGAAACCCCACCTTTTACTTCAATCGAAATAATTGCAGCCAAAATTTATTGGGATAGGGTTTTACTACTATGGTCAAGTCTGCGATAGAATTCACTTTTAGTGGACACACCTTTAACAGAATTTTAACTGACACACTTTTACCTCGATAGACACCCACTTGACTTCGACGGGATTTTACCACGACAAGAATTATCCCTGACCAAATTTTTGTTATGACCAACTCCCACTTTGCACAAGGTTTTATTTTTCCCAAAATGTATCCTATTTGAAAAAAGATCAGAATATTATAGGAATATTTTGTGTTTTGGATATACCTTTTCTCTCATAACTTGAAATTGAGTGGACTTTGGATCATTGGAAAGGTATTGAAATTATCTACAACTTTTCCATTTTGAGTTTTTCCTAATTCCTTACCGTTTGTCTGGGGCGAGCGTTTTAGTAACAAATCATCTTTTAAAAGATGTTTTTTTAAAGCATCTTTTAAAAGATGCTTTGTTACTAAAAATACCTCCTCAGACAAAGGGTAAGGAATTAGGAAAAACTCAAAACAAAAAAGTTGTAGAGCATTTCAAGACCTTTTCAATGGTCCAAAGTTCTCCCAATTCCTCTTTACGAGCGAAACGCTATGCCCAAAATACAAAAGATTATCGACACAACTTTATTGCAAAAAGTTCACAATATCATATAACCAAAATATTTAAGTAAGAATTGTGTCTAATAGTCTACGGTTAAATCTCAAACTTTTACATGGTGAAATATTTGTGGATTCTTTGTGTCTTTCACAAATGGTAAATGTAAACAACATTCACATAAGTAATTATGGAGAAGATGTGCGGCATAAATAAGACATGCTAATCCAGGCCATGCCCAGGTGCACGCTGGGGACAACAGTGGACTAAATGAGTTGAGTATTGTTATGGTGGAAGCATATAAGAAGAACCAGCAAAGCAGGAAACACACCAGGTCGACTAGAAATATACACACAAACAATATGTAAGAATTCAAACCAATTTATTACTTTTGCTCCATGAAAGATGGAGGAATCTGATAGATGTCTATATTACATAATGTACATGCTTATATACGATGCTGAGATGCTTGGGTGACTACCTGCTACGTTCAGTTACAAAAGAAGTTATAACGGTTCAGAAGTTTAACTGTCGCAGAGCATGTTGGTATGTTGTATGTCGAGGCCAACCTGTCGAAGGAAAACCCGTCGGATGAACATGTCAAGGTGGACCTATCGAGGCGAACTTGTCGGCTGCTAGTAGGATCATTCATTTTTCCTTAAGAAACAATGGTCTCCATTGTGTTTTCATTCAAGTGAGGAAACTTCCTGGTGACTTCATTAGTAGAGTACCATTTTCCTTGCATGAGGAGATGTCTAGCTTTAGAAACTTGCAACAAGGGAATGGAGTTCATCCTTGTATGGCATATGCATCGCCCCACAATGGTATCACAAAGAAGAAGTTCTTGAAAATCTGGATCAATTTCTTTGGGTTTTGCTGTCTGCAAGTCGTTCTTTTCCAACAATGGTGCATGGTATGGTCGAAGTATATCTACATTGAAAACTGGATGTAGGCCAAGGCATGCAGGAATGTCGAGCTAAAAAACATTTTCTCCAATATGTTTAAGGATACTGTATGGACCATATGACAAATGTTTCATATTTATGTATGGACTAGTGAAGCAGTCCTTCTTTAGATGTAACCATACATGATCCCCAATTTGGAATGAATGAGGAATATGATGCTTTTTGTGTTGGGCCTTAGATTTTGCATTTGCTCGTTGCAACATCTCCTATGCTTGCTTCTGAATGTTGTAGATATGATCTCCGAAATTCAATGCTTTCTCCACTTCTCATCCTTCGAAGTTGGCGTCGTTTGACTGTGTCAAGGAACTGATTAAGTCGATAGGTGCTTAGGGTTGAAATATGTAACATATCTCAAATGGAATCTTTCTCGTATAGTTGTGTTGAGTATGATTGTAGTTGCATTGTATGTATGGAAGGTTTTCATCCCATGTTCGATGATGCTTGTGGTTGTACATACGAAGCAATTGTACGACTAAGCGATTTACAACTTCCTTCTATCCACCTGTCTGCTGATGGAAGGCTGCCGGCAAAGAAGGTCTCATATCGAGTTGTTGCTAGAGAGTTTGCCAAAGCTGCTGACAAATCTAGCATCTTTGTTGGAAATAATGGTCTTCGAGAGGTCATAGTGTTTCCACACATGTTCAAAGAAGAGTTGAGCATTTTGCTGTGCTGTTGTAGTCTTCTTGCATGGTATGAGTATAGCCATCTTGGAAAATATGTCGACTACTACTAGTATCGCATCATGCTGATGTTTAGTAGTAGGATATCCCATCGAGTAGTCCATAGAAATAGATTCCCATGGTTGACTAGGAACTGGAAGGGGTGTATATAGTCCTTGTCATCGATTCGACGGTTTAGCAATGACACAAACCACACATGAATGAATGTACTTGTTGACATCAGATTTAAGTGAAGGCCAATAGAAATACTTTTGAAGGATAACAAGTGTTTTTGAGACTCCAAAATGTTCTGCAGTCTTGCAGTAGTGTGCGTACCAAATGAGCTTTTGTCGGTGCTCACCGGTCGGTACACAAAGCAACCCAAGCTTGTATAGCAAGGTGTATTTCAGGAAATAGTTGGTAGTAGACAACTTGTCGGTTTGAAGCTGTCAATAGATTGTAGAAAAATTGTAGTCTGCCGAATAAAATTGTGGTCAAGTAGTGGTGTCATAACCCTGCATACTCATCATTGTAGACAGTAGAGTAATGGGTGGTTTGCTGAGATAATTGACTGCGGCATTGGATTTGCCTTTCTGATACTTAATTACCAACTGAAATTGTTGGAGGTAATTAATCCACTTGAGTTGTATGGTTTTCTATAGTTTCAACTGGGACGAAGCAAACTGCAAAGGCTTATGGTCAGTGAGGATGACTGCTTCCTTGCCAAGACTGTAGTGTCTCCATTGCTTAAGAGCTTGCACAATGGCATATAGTTATTTTTCATACGTCAAGTACTTTATAACAATGTTGTTGAAAGTGTCGGAATGAAATGTGACTGGGTGAATTGACTGAGTGATCACTGCGTTGAGGGCATAGTCTGATGCATCCGTCTCAATCTCAAAGGGCTAATGCAAATCATGTAACACAAGTACTGGTGTAGTACAAATATTATTTTTGATTTGTTCAAAAGATTGGTGTTGTATTGGTGTCCATTTGAAGACAGTTTTCCCATTTCCTTTTGTCAACTGATTTAGAGGCCATGTGATGTGGCTGAAGCCAAGTATGAGTCGTCGATAGAAATTCTCCAAACCAAGAAAACTTCTTAGTTCATGAATTTTTTGAGGAATGGGCTAGTCTTTGAGGATATGTACTTTTTTTGGGTCGACATTAATTCTTGTAGATTCAATTACATACCCTAGATACTTGATGCTGGTCACCACAAATTAGCATTTGTCCATGTTCACATATAGGTGATGTTGTTGGAGAGTGTCAAAGACTTGTCGAAGCTATTTGACATGTTCTTCTCGTGATCGACTAAAAATCAAGATATCGTTGAGATAGACAATGACACATTTACAAATGAAAGGTCGTAGAAGGGCATCCATATATCTCATGAAGGTTGCAGGTGCATTGGTTAGGACAAAAGACATGAATAACCATTCAAACAATCCTTCCTTGGTCTTGAAATTCATTTTCCATATATCAGTGGAATCGATTGGAATATGATGGTATCCCAACTTGAGGTCGAGTTTTGTAAAGAACTTAGTACCTTTCAGATTGTCGATGAGTTCATCAATCTGTGGAAGAGGGTATCTGTTTTTCATTGAAATTTTGTTGAGAGCCCGATAGTCAATGCACATGCGCCAAGTGCCATCTTTCTTTGGAACTAAGACGATTGTACTTCCACAAGGAGAGGAGCTAGGGTGGATATGACCCTTGTTAATCAAATCCTGGATTTGTCTACGAATCTCTTCATTTTCGATAATGGATCTTCTGTAAACATATGCGTTAGGTAATGGAGAACCGGGAACAAGTTCAATGGAGTGTTTTACCTGACAATGGAGATGTACTCTGTTTGGTGCTTGAAATATGTTCTGGTATTATTCAAGAATGTTGTTGATCTGTTGTTGTTATCGAGAGCTGCGCTGGTCAGCGAGTCGACTCATTGCTATAGTATTCCTAGAATATTGAGGCTTGATCATGATTAATGCGAAATTTTGAGCATGATTGATAAGCTTCTTCATTTGTTTGGAAGATATTATAGAAACTGTTGATGTGGGTTGTCTCTCTAGTATGCCATACCGTTGATTCTAGATTTTGACAATCACCTTCTTAGGCCATGACTGATATGTACTGTGTCGATCCCATAGGTATGGTTTACCAAATAGAGTACTTCATATTCAAAAATCTTAATGAAGTAGGCGATTCAACATTGTCGTGTTATCCTTAGTTCCTACACATCCTTCATCCAATCGATATTGTAAGGCTGAGGATTTGGAGTGGTGGCAATACCTAACTTATTCACAAGATCTTTAGAAACAAAGTTCTTCTGGCTACCATTATCCACAATCAGATGTAATGGATTTTTCTGAACCCATATCCATGTATGGAATAGGCGCTCTCATTCCTCCTCATCAACAATGGTTGAGGCTATCAGAGTGGTCGAGGTCGAAGCCAAGATGGTTGATGCAGCTAGAACATATTCTACCAGGGTTATGTCGAACAAGTCGGATGTCGTCAATTTTTCAAAAAATGTCTTCCAAGCTTTTCATTCTGACGTATCATGCCATGATGAACTGTGATAATCACACCCTTTCTTGGTAGTTGTTTGTTTGCTGCAATCCCTCTTGTCTTTCTGAAAGTTCTTCTTTTGATGATCGGGATTTGACAGAGTCGACTGAGAAGGGTTCTTGAACTTGTTGGATTCGGTTGGTGAATTCTTGTTAGATGTTTGACCTATTGTCTTGTTCACGAAACACGCTTTTCCTTTCTATTAAGCTTCAATCTTGATGGCGTAATGAAAGGCATCCGCAAGTGTACTGACAGTCAGAAACTCCATCTCTTGCTAAATATACCGGGATAAAACGTTGGTGTACTTCAGGACAAGCAATTTCTCTTCTTCTTGGATGCCAATTCTATCCATGAGTCGATAGAACTTGTCGTTGTAACTCTGGATGGACTGGTCTTTCCATCGCCTTAGCTGCTGCCACTTCTTATACTGCTGTTCAAGGTACTTGGGTAGGTAGAATTCCTTTTGGACATATTCGACACATTTTTCCCATGTGTCTATGGGGTCTTCTTATTTTTCCATCTTTGTCAATATATTCTCCCACCAGCAGTGTACGGAGGTTGGCATCTTTAAGGATGCAATGGTGAAATTTTTCATTTCGGAGAGTTGATTCACTACACAGTAAGATTCTAGTTGTTGTACCCAATTGTTGACGGATTCCGTGTCAACATTTCCTTCAAGGTTCGGTATGTCCATATTCATTTGCACTTTGAAGGGGTTGATTTTATTAGAGTGAGATCGCGTCAAGGATTCCCTAGAGTTCGCAATGACTCTCATGAGAATCTCACTAAACTGGGTGAACATTTCGGTTTGCGGGCAAGCCAATTATTTTTCTATGAGTTGCTCTATCTCGTCAGTTGCATGTCTATTGTCTGCTTCTTCGATAATTTTTTCTAAAGTCGAAGGAAGTGTGTGCTTGTGTTGATAAGTTTGTGAGCGTGTTTGAAAAAGAATAAGTTAAATAACTTCGATGGAAGTGATTATGTAACTTAAGCTCTGATATGAATGATCCAGGTCATGACCAAGTGCACACTGGGGAAAACAGTCGACTGAATGAGTTGAGTACTATTATGGTGGAAGCATATATGCTAAGCCAGCAAACAAGGAAACACACTAGGTCGACTAGAAATATACACATAGACAATATGCAAGAATTCAAACCAATTTATTACTTCTGCTCCATGAAAGATGGAGGAATCAGATAGATGTCTATATTACATAGAACCTATCGAAGATGAACCTGTCGAAGGAAAACCTATCAGATGAACATGTCAAGGCGTACCTTTCGAAGGTGAACCTACCGACCGCTGGTTGGATCACATGCATTCAACCATAAACTATAGAATCATATATATATCACGACACAACAAAAGAACTATAGCCGCAATTATAAACTTGGAAATTTACTTAGATGTTTCACCTTTTAGAGAGCTTGGGCTCTCAAATAATTCCATAACACATGTGTAACACCCCGTTTTTGGCCCTGTTGCATTAAATGTACACGATGTATATATTGTAAATGATCATGGTGCGGAGCTAAAGGCCAAGGCCCCACCATTGATTGGTTATGCTATGTTTCGGATTTAAATTCGTCACCGATGGTATATCGGGGCATGCTGCATACCTATTGAGTTTTGTCATCATGTAAATATGCATCTTTAATTAAATGAACCCGACCAGCTATGATCGCGACAACTAAATTGAGAAGGGGCATGATTTTCACAAGGATAAGGGTGGGGGGGAGGGAATTGTCAAACCTTGGCCAATGAGGGAAAAAGCCATGTGTCATCTTTCCTTGTTTTATCCAACCACCACAATTAATAACCGTTGCTGTTAGTTGAGCCAGTTATTGTTTTGGAGTGGGGGTGGCAGGATTGCCAGTCCTTGCCCACCTGCACACTCCACCAGCAATGAACCTCACGTTGGGAAAAAGGAAGCAAACACTCCATCATTCCACTCTCTTTTCCACAACAGTGCTGAGACATTCACGCACTCTCGGTAGTCTGTTCATCCTCACGCAGAAGCAGAATTCTTGTTCTCTCTCACGCACAGAACTTTCTTGGTTTTACCGACGTAGTTTTTCCTCTACAGATTTGCGGATGGTGTGGCTGTATCCTTTCCTCACAGGCTGAGTTGTGGGTTCTGCGTTGTTGTTACCCACGCATCAAGCTAGGAGCCGTTCAGTCACTGTCACCCATGATTTTCCTGTGGAGAGCCATTTACACTCAGGGATTGTGTTGCAGTCTGGGTAATTCTTTTCCGCTTGCTTAGTTGTCCAGAACGGACTGCTGTCTTTCCTCATGTTGTGATTGCGTCTGCTGTTGCATTTGGGACTGTTGCTTCCCCACGTCGTGAGCTATGGTTGCTGTTGCGCTTTGGGGTTGTTGTAGATTGTTTGGAGTCATTTTGGCCACAATAGGGCCAAGAACGACTCAGGAGTTGTTTTCCCTGTTTAAGCTGTGACAGCTGATTAATTGTCTGCGTGCAATGGATGGTCTTCGGATTGTGTTGGGAGAAGGGATGGGGGATTGGTTTTCTTGATAAACCTGGTGGCTGGAAACCACATAGACAGAGCTAGAGGGCTAGATTTCTTCTCCACAACCCCTGAATAGCACTGGAAGGGAATGCAGGGCCTGAGGGACTGTGTAGCAGAGAAGGGAATGATTCCTTGTGTTGGGTGTGTGTGGGTGTCTTAGAAGCTAGGCTATTTCTGGTGTAGGTGTTCTTGGCTCTGTAATGAGCCAACCAGCTTATCATTTAGCCTTTCCCAACTCCTAGATGGCCTGATAAACCTGACCACATTGGCTTGGCTGTCTTGTTGATGGCTTGATAAACCCAACTGTGTTGGCTTGGCTGTGTTTTGTGTATCCTTGGCCATGTGTAATCCTGCTTGTTCCTTATTCCTTGGAGAATCATGCCCAGCTCGGGGGTGGCAGCATTGTTGAGAGATTAAGGGGCACGCTGGCCTATGGTTGGGTGGAACGTTGCAACGACGTAGCTGATTGCGGAACGAGTTCTTCATAAGATAAGTGATTTTTTCCATTTTACTTCTGCAATCATATTTACTGTTAATGAATGTGATGATCATGTTGAATGAATGCTTGTATGAATGAATGTTGCTTCTACTATCTATGATAGACAATTGCATCTGTGTATTTTCTTCTTCAATGCATTCTGTTTCAGCATTTTCATGAATTCACATGTTCATGGGGCTGGTAGCTCGGATGGTTAACGCCATGGTAGCGTCCTCTTCTTCGGTCGGAGGGTCAGGGATGTTACAATGTGGTATCAGAGCTCATGTTGCATCATGGGCCTGAATGGACCACGAAGATGCAGTGACAGCAGCAGTATTTCTTTCTTCCCAGTAGAAATCAGTGAATGAATGGAAAATTTAAAAATTTGTCTAAGTGTTTGAACTGTCGGTTCGACGGAACACTTAGTGGGAAATACTTCCGATGTAGCGGAAGAGTTAAGCGGAAGCATACCTGACAGAGGACAGTGGAAGGAAAATTGTGGAATTTTTTTTCTAAGTGTTCGAGGTCCATCGACGGAAAATAGTTGAATGAGCGCCCGCCGTTGCGGATGGCTAGAAAACTACGCGTTCGACGGGTAAGGCCTCCGATCGCCGACACAGTAAAGAAAGTTTGAAAATTTTCTAAGTAATGAAAACATAGACCATCGGAAGCAGAAAGGGTTTTGTGTGCCGCCATTTCAGAAGCCGAGAGCACTATCCTTCTGACAAGAAAAGACTGCCGATACCGATTAGGTTATGCCTCAGGAGATTGGGCCGCCGATCGGGAGAAGAATGAAGATGCTGGGCCGTCGTTGCGGCTGCTGATAGAAATATTTCACTGATGAAAAGAAGAGAATTGAGCCGATCAAGCGGCGAAAAGGAAGACTAAGAGGGAAAATTTCAAAAATTTCTCTAAGTCCGGGAATCATCGGCCATCGACGATGGTTAGTGGATAGAGCTTCCGACAACTGATGAGTTTATGATCCGCAGAACTCGCAGTGGGATCGCTACCTACAGTTGTGGCTATTTAGTGAACTATCCTTCTGAAGGTTAGAAGATCCGATCATTGACGCAATAGTGATTAATGGATTCGATCGTCGATGAACAGTGGAAAAACTAGTTGTTTTGACTGCCGAAACGTCGGATTGAAAGTTGGGATGAGACCCGATCCTGTACAAGGAAATTTTGAGTTTTCCATGGGATTTCTTAGTAGATTTCGACTGTTTTTCTGTGGGATTTTCAATAGTTTTTCAGTGAATTTTCAGGGCTGAAAAGGAGAAAGTGGCAGCCTCGTTGACCCCCTTCGTCCCCCTCAGACAGGCGTTCTTTGATGAAGAAAATCTTGTGTTTGGGAAAATTTGTTATTATATGATTATTCCAGGAGAAGGTAAATGATTCTGATTTATATCAATGTTATGCATCTAACACTTGTGTTACTAACACGCTTGCAAAATCATAGTCACCTTCAAGAGCAGTATTCCAGGTAGTACAGTTTGGTAAGTAAGTGGTGGTTCAGTTATGAGAACCCATGATGGATATGATGCTCGGGATTCTTACGAGCATGCGTGTGATGCCATGGGAGAAAATGTCTGTAATAGGAATGATGACATAGAGTCTAATGGAAGGAGATTCCAAGAGACACCGTCAGATGTTGCAGCCACCATGAGAAGCTTGATTAAAGCCCAGGAAGAGTAGCATCAGTTGAATGCTGCAATGTTGCAGAGTTTGACAGACTTGCAAAGGAAGATAGACTCTGGACGAGGTAAAGCAAGACCAGAAGGCAGTAAGAGCAGTACTAGGAGAAGGAGAAGGACTTCTAGTGGATCATCTGACTCCGAAGAATCCAGCGGGGATTCAAGTTCTTCTTCTCATAAAATAAAAATAAAGAGGCACCATAGGGATCGCTCTCAGGATGAATTTAAGAAAGCTAAACCTCCTACATTTGATGGCGAGGTAAAGACTAGACAGGAGGCTGAAGCTTGGCTTCTTGGGATAAAGAAGTACTTTCAAGTGCATGATTATTCAGGAAACATGAAGGCAAGAGTTTCCATATTCAATCTGAATGGAAGAGCATCTATTTGGTGGGAACACTTCAAGCAAGTTAAGAGGATCAGTGAAATGAGACTTAAGTGGAAACAATTCAAGAAGTATTTCAAGCAGAAATACCTCTCTGATAGATATTATGATGACAAGATTAAGGAGTTCCATGAGCTGAGATTGGGATAGCGGACCATGGAAGAATATGCAAATAATTTTTTGGAGCTGTTGAGGTACATTAGAGATGAAAAAGTGAAGGTCCAACGTTTTCTAAGTGGATTACCTCAGTCTTACAAAGATAGAATTGAGTTTTATGAACCTAGAACTCTTGAAGAAGCAATAAGAAAAGCTAAGTATTGATATGAGCAAAGCAAAGGTAAGCCATATTACCATAAGGCATGGAAGGACAAGAAGAACGAGAAGTTTGACCAAAGAAAGAAGGGTTTTAAACCTTCTAACTTCAGGAATCAGCAGAAGCAACCATCCCAAGCTACGAGTAAGCCAATTGGAGTGACAGGAGAAAAGCCTAAGGATCCACAACAGAATAGAGGGCCACTTCAATGTTGGAAATGTGGAG
The DNA here is from genome assembly GCA_001517045.1 of Pseudotsuga menziesii. Taxonomy (NCBI): domain Eukaryota; kingdom Viridiplantae; phylum Streptophyta; class Pinopsida; order Pinales; family Pinaceae; genus Pseudotsuga; species Pseudotsuga menziesii. Next base: position 108,879 of record LPNX011225755.1, on the reverse strand, counting down.
GACCCCACATGCGCAGGAATTGTCCACTTGAGAATGAGAGTGCAAGGCCAACTTATAACATTCAAGAAGCAGAAACAGTGGGTCAAGTAGCAAGGGCAGTCCGTAGGATTTATGCAGCACTGGAGGGCCGCCAGGCAGATCACCAGTCAACTGTGGTTGAAGTACCAGGTAATATTGTTGAGCAATCTGTTTCTATTTTGATTGACCTTGGTTCTATGCACAGTTACATTACTCCTAGAGTAGTGGAGATTTGTGCTTTTAAGAAAATAAAGCATAGGAAGTCTTGGTTAGTTCAGCTAGCCACTGGAACTAAGAGAAAGGTCAGTGAGGTGGTAGAGAAATGTCCATTGGTAATGGATGGATTGGTCGCTTGTGTAGATCTGAATGTTCTACCGCTTGGTTCTTATGATGTTCTCATTGGAATGGATTGGTTAGAAGCTCACAGGGTGAAGCTTGATTGTTACAATAAGACTTTCGAATGCATGAATGAAGAAGGGAACCTAGTAGTTGTGAAAGGTATTCCAAAGGTGATTTCAGTACGGCAGGTTTCAGCAATGCAGCTAAAGAAGTTCTGTAGGAAGGGTTGCCAGTTGTATGTAGCTCATATTCAGGAGACATCAGGAGATGAAGCTCCTAGGTTGGAGGACTATCAGGTGTTATAGGAATTTAGGGATGTGTTTCCTGATGAGAATCCAGGGCTTCCTCCAAAGAGGGACATTGATTTCACAATTGAACTTGTGCTAGGAGCAGCACCAGTGTCCAAGGCACCCTACAGGATGAGTACATCGGAGATGCTAGAATTGAAGATGCAACTGCAAGAGTTGATGGAAAGGAAGTATATCCGGTCGAGTGTGTCTCCTTGGGGGGCACCAGTTTTGTTTGTAAAGAAGAAAGATGGTACACTCAGATTGTGTATTGATTACAGACAATTGAACAAGGTTACTGTGAAGAATAAATGTCCTTTACCTAGGATTGATGACCTCTTTGATCAAATGAGAGGAGCAAAGGTATTTTCTAAGATTGAATTGAGGTCTGGTTACCATTAGGTGAGAATCAAGGATGAAGACATTCATAAGATAACCTTTAGGACAAGGTATGGGCATTATGAGTTTGTAGTGGTACCATTTGGTCTCACAAATGCACCAGCTACATTTATGTGCCTTATGAATAGTGTCTTCAGCAGGTATTTGGACAAGTTTGTTCTTGTCTTCCTTGATGACATTCTTGTTTATTCTAAGAATGAGAAAGAGCATGAAGAGCATTTGAGATTGACATTGCAATTGCTCAGGGAGCATCAGTTGTATGCAAAACTGAGCAAGTGTGACTTCTATAGAGATAGAATTCAGTATTTGGGTCACATTATCTTAGAGGAGGGTATATCTGTGGACCCTGAAAGATTGAAGCCATTATAAATTGGTCTACTT
>LPNX011225755.1:12223-107395 GCA_001517045.1 Pseudotsuga menziesii | reverse complement strand
GCAGGATACTACAGGAGATTCATTGAGGGATTCTCCAAAGTTGCACATGCCATCACTTCTTTGCAAAAGAAGGGGATGAAGTTCGAATGGACATCGAGGTGTAAAGAAAGCTTTCAGCAGTTGAAGAATCTTCTCACCAGTGCACCTGTATTGAAAGTTGCAGATCCAGAAAAAGATTTTGTGGTGTGTACCGATGCATGCGGACAAGGGCTTGGAGGAGTCCTTATGTAGGACAACCACGTGATATGCTATGAGTCAAGAAAGCTGAAGGAGCATGAGTAGAACTATGCCACTCATGATCTCGAGCTTGTAGCCATAGTGCATGCTCTCAAGATGTGGAGGCATTACTTGATGGGCAGAAGATTTGAGCTCAGAACAGATCACTGTGGATTGAAGTATTTGTTTGATCAGCCTACTCTGAATGCTAGGCAAGCAAGATGGTTGGAGTTTTTATGTGAGTTTGATTTTGAAATCAAGCACATAAAGGGAAAGGAAAATAAGGTAGCGGATGCACTCAGCAGGAAGATGCAAGGAATGCATGTGGCATCCCTTAGTATTTGCCAATCAGATTTGAGGCAGCAGATTGTTAGTCATGCTGCTGGAGATGAATTGTATGAGCAGGTAAAAGACAAATTGCAACAGCAAAGTCTTGAGAAGAGGTATGAGGGATATAAATTGGAAGAAGATGGACTTCTCACTTATAAAGGAAAAATTTATATTCCAGATGTAGCAGATTTGAGGAGAGTTGTCATGGATGAAATCCATCAAGCTCCGTATTCTGGTCACCTAGGATATCAGAAGACAATTGCTACAGCTAGAAAGCAGTACTTTTGGCCAAGAATGAAAAAGGACATGGATGAATACATTTCAAGGTGTATGAAATGTCAACAGGTAAAGGTTGAGCATCAACATCCAGTAGGCTTGTTGCAGCCTTTTCCAGTTCCAGAATGGAAATGGGAAGTTATTTCCATGGATTTTATTACAGGATTGCCGATGACTTGGAGACAACATGATTCCATCATGGTTGTGGTAGACTAGTTGACAAAGGCAACGCATTTTATACCACTGAAGTCTACGCATAAGACAGATGACATTGCAAAGATCTTCATGAAGGAGATTTTCAATTTGCATGGGTTGCCAAAGGCAATAGTATCTGACAGAGATGTAAGGTTCACTTCCAACTTTTGGAAGGGGTTGTTTGCATATTTGGGTACAAATATTAACTTCAGCACTGCATACCATCCTCAGATAGATGGTCAGACAGAAAGAGCTAATCAGGTGCTTGAAGACATGCTTCACATGTATGTGATGGACAAACCAACAAAGTGGGAAGATTACTTACACTTGGTGGAGTTTGATTATAACAATGGACAACAGGAATCCTTGGGGATGAGTCCTTATGAGGCATTGTATGGAAGAAGGTGTAGGACACCAGTGACTTGGGATAATCCAGTGAATAGGATTGTGCTTGGACCAGAATTTCTCAAGGAAATGGAGCAAGAGGTTGTAAAGATCAGGCAGAATCTGAAAGCAGCACAGGACATATAGAAAATCTATGTAGATAAGCATAGGGTGAACAGGGAGTTCAGGGTTGGAGATCATGTTTACCTTAGAGTGAGGGCAAGGAAGAGTTCCTTGAAGCTTGGAAGTTGTGCTAAGTTGTCACCAAGATATTGTGGGCCATTTGAAGTGCTTGAAAGAATAGGGCCAGTTGCATATAGACTTGCATTGCCTGCTAGTACTAGAGCTCATAATGTTTTTCATGTTTCTTTGCTTAAGAGATATGTACATGATCCTAACCATGTGATAAATTGGGATGTGATTCAGGTGGAACCCAAGGGAGAGTTCCGAATCGAGCCAATGTGCATCCTCGACAGGAAGGTCACAATGCTCTGGAACTGGGCCATAGGGCAGGTAAAGGTGCAATGGGAGCACTACGGACCTGAAGAGGCCACATGGGAGCTGGAGGATGCCATGCGATTGGCACATCCATTTTTTTTCAATTTTGTGGAACACTGAGGCGAAACCAGTGTAGCATTTTGTTCAAATTTTGTAAAGCACTGAGGACAGTTCTATTGAAGGGGGAGGGGAATGTAACATCCCGGTTTTGACCCCGTTGCATTAAATGTACATGATGTATATATTATAAATGATCATGGTGCGGAGCTAAAGGCTAAGGCCCCACCATTGATTGGTTATGCTATGTTTTGGATTTAAATTCGTCACCGATGGTATATTGGGGCATGCGACATACCTATTGAGTTTTTTCATCATGTAAATATGCATGTTTAATTAAATGAACCCGAACAGCTACGATCGTGGAAACTAAATTGAGAAGGGGAATGATTTTCACAAGGATAAGGGTGGGGGGGGGGGATCGTCAAACCTTGGCTAATGAGGGAAAAATCCATGTGTCATCTTTCCTTGTTTTATCCAACCACCACAATTAATAACCGTTGCTATTGGTTGAGGCAGTTATTGTTTTGGGAGTGGGGGTGGCAGGATTGCCAGTCCTTGCCCACCCGCACACTCCACCAGCAATGAACCTCACGTTGGGAAAAAGGAAACAAACACTCCATCATTCCACTCTCTTTTCCACGACAGTGCTGAGACATTCACGCACTCCCGGTAGTTTGTTCATCCTCACGCAGGAGCGAAATTCTTGTTCTCTCTCACGCATAGAACTTTCTTGGTTTTACCCATGTAGTTTTTCCTCTACGGATTTGCGGATGGTGTGGCTGTATTCTTTCCTCATAGGCTGAGTTGTGGGTTCTGCGTTGTTGTTACTCACGCAGCAAGCTGGGAGCCGTTCAGCCATTGTCACCCACGATTTTCCTGTGGAGAGCCATTTACGCTCAGGGACTGTGTTGCGGTCTGGGTAATTCTTTTCCGCTTGCTTAGTTGTCCAGAACAGACTGCTGTCTTTCCTCATGTTGTGATTGTGTCTACTATTGCGTTTGGGACTATTGCTTCCTCACGTCGTGAGATATGGTTGCTGTTGCACTTTGGGGCTGCTGTTTCATCTGTGTATGTTCTTCTTCAATGCATTCTGTTTCAGCATTTTCATGAATTCACATGTTCATGGGGCTGGTAGCCCAGATGGTTAACGCCATGGTAGCATCCTCTTCACCGATCGGAGGGTTGGGGACGTTACAACATGAGCTTGGGCTCTCGAATCATTCTCATATTTTTTCTTCTTCTCCTTTTCTTCTTACTCTATTCTTCTCTCTCTTCACTACTCTGCTTGCACACACTTTTTTTCATTATTCTTCGTCTACATATATAGAATAAAATTATGCTTCTCTTGGAAGCTATCGACTAACATTAAAGATTGTAGTTAATTTCTACCTAGAAACTTAAATATGGTGAGGCGTGAACTCCTCAAATTGATAGGCAGATTGACAACAGTGCACTTCTATGAAATCTGATTGAGTCGATTCAGACTTAATGTATATTTGTGATTCATTAATATTTCCAACACCCCCCTTAGTTATGAGTAGATGGAGATCATTATACAAAATTTTACAAAATGTTTCATAGTTGAAACTTGCTCTGTACATGACATAATTCATTGAACAAAACTTTCCATTCCTAAATAATTTCACAAGTACTAGAACATATCCCTTTCCAACAGTTTTGTAAATATGTATGCCAGTTGATCTTCAGACCTGCAAAATTCTAAACAAATATCTTTGTTATTCACCAATTCTCTTATGAAATGATACCGCATGTCGATGTGCTTGGTTCTATTGTGCAACACATGATTCTTTAACAATGCAATGGTTGAAATGTTGTCATAGGAAATGGTTGTTGGTTCTTGCTGGTTCTACGACAAATCTCTTAAAATTCTCAGCATCGAAACAACTTGACATGCATCACTTGTAGCTGCGACATACTTTGCTTTTGTTGAAGGAAAAGTTACAATGGCTTGTTTCTTTGAATCCCACAAAAAAAATCTTGTACCAAAATGAAATGTGTACCCCAATGTTCTTTTCTTATCATCTATGTTGCCTCCATTGTCACTGCCACTGTATCCAATGAGTTTGATTTTTTATAAGGTTGAATACATAATACCAAGATCCTTTGTGTCCCTTACATACCTCAAAATTCTCTTACCTTATTTCCAATGAGATTCTTTTGGTGAATCCATGAATCTTGAGATCATGCTTACTCCATACATGATGTCTGGTCTTGTAGCAGTTAAATATATAAGGCTACCAAAAATCCTTTTAGGCAGTGTAGGATCTACAGTTGATCCATCATCATCCTTTCTCAATTTTAAAAATGTTATTACTAGTGTTGGGGATACCTTGCAATTATAAATATTGAATATTTTTAAAATTGCACTTGCATACTTGGATTCTAATAGAAATATACCAAGTTTAGACTACTGGACTTCAATGCCCATAAAAAAATCATAAGCCCCAAATTAGTCATTTCAAATTCGCTTTTCATGACTGTTCTAAAATCCTTTATGCCAAAACCACTAGTAAATATTAAATCATCTACATACAGGAAGACAATTAACATGTTATCTTGCACATTAAATTTGGTATACAACATTGGTTCGCTTTCACTTCTGTGAAATCCATTCTAGGTGAGGTAGGAATCAATGGGATTGTACCAAGCTCTCAGAGCTTGCATTAAACCATAAAGTGCATTTTTTAGCTTATATACTTTGTGTTCTCATCCTGGAAATTCATAGCATTGTGGTTGTTCCACATACACTTCCACCTCCAAACAACCATTCAAAAATGGCGATTTAACATCCATTTGATAAACATGCCATTTGTTTTGTGCAACAATGGACATAACTGTTCTGATAGTATCCATGTGTGTTATAGGTGAAAATGTTTCATTGAAGTCTATGCTAGGATAATCTGTGAACTCTCTTGCAACCATTATTGATTTGTGCTTCTGCACATTCCCATCAACATCTTGCTTGGTATTGTAAATCCATTTGACAATAATTACATCCTTATCTTTTGGTACATCTACTAGCTCCCATATTTGGTTCTTCACAATGCATTCTATTTATTCATCCATGTCTTGTGCCCATACTTCATCTTCGACAACTTCCTCAAATGTTAGAGGATCATCTATTTGAGAAAATAATGTAAAAAGGGAGAAATAATTTGGTGTACCATATTCATATATCTCACACAAACTTCTTGTCTTTATTGGATTTGTCAATGTTTACCTTGACGAACTTCTTGGAGTTTGATGTCCTCTTGGTGTGCTTGTCGGTGTAGCTTGAGCTACGACTTGTGTTGATGTTCCTTGTGCTGAAACATGTCGTGGTGTCATGGGAGTCGATGATGCTACGGCATTTTGGCTTACATGCGGTGTTTGAACCACTTCCTATGCAATGTCATCATGCTTGAAAGTTGAAACAATATTGACATTCTTCTCGATGGTTCCAACCCATGATTCATTCTTGACAAATTGAACATCGCGATTGATGATTAATTTCCTTGCGATATGATCATACAACTTGTATGCTTTTGTGTCTTCAGAGTAACCAACAAAAATACATTTATGTCCCTTATTGTCTAGTTTCTTTCTCAACTCATTTGGAACATGAGCATATATGACACAACCAAAAACCTTTAAATGAGAAACCCTATGATTCATACTTGTCCATGATTCTTGAGGGATTTTTTTCTTCATGCTATTCATTGGACACCAATTCATAATATGTACAGAAGTTCTGATTGCTTCATCCCAATATTCATTTGACAAATTCTTGGCTGCCATCATGTTGTGTGCCATCTCCATAATGGTTATGTTCTTTCTCTCTCCGACATTGTTCTACTGAGGTGTATACCACATAGTGAATTAGTCGTGTATGCCATGGGAATTGCAGAAATTTAGGAATTTATTTGAGACATATTCACACCTTCCGTCCATCCTTAAGATTTTGATATTGTATCCACTTTGGTTCTCCATGAGTGTCTTGAACTGCTAGAAACATCCAAATGCATTAGATTTCTGTTTAAAAAAATATACCCATGTTTTTCTTGTGAATTTATCAATAAAAGTAAGGAAATAATTGTAGCCTCCCATGGATGATGTCTTCATTGGGCCACAAATATCAAAGTGCACAATCTCAAGTGGTGTGTATGCTTTGTATGACTTTCCAACTGGAAAAGTCTCTCTATATTGCTTACAAAAAATGCATCCTTCAAAAACTCTTTCTATATTGTCGATCAATGGAAATCATTTCACCATATTCTTCATTTGTAGTAACTTCATCCCACCAAAATTCAGATGTCCAAATATAAAACACCATAGCTAGGACTCATCTTGAACCTCTTATTGAAACACTACTTGAATTTGAGTGTTGTCCTTTTCTTCCTTGTCGTGGTGCTTGTCTACTTCTTTGCTTTCTGCCTTGAGTGTCGGTCATGTATTTTCCTTTCCTTTCATGTCCGACATTATCCTCAAAGGAAACAGGCAATTTCTTTTCATTGGTACTTTTTCTATCAGTTGGTTGCTTGGACGTAAGTCTTTAATCACATATTGATTGTCTTCTGTGTTGACTCTATGACATTTTTGTATCAGCTGTCCAATCATCAACAAATTGTGTTTTAGACCTTCAACATAATAGACATCATGAATAATCTTTCGCTCCCCCTGTTTGGTTAGAATACCAACAGTACCTTTTCCCAAATAATGAATTGGACATTATTTCCAAGTAAGACATCGGTTTGAACTGATTTATCTATATTGGAAAACAAGTTTAAATTAACAGTCATATGATTTCTACAACCCGAATCTAAATACCATATGTCAAATGTACTTTCTTGGAAAGCATTGCATTCAATTGGGGATGCACATGCCTACAACATTGTGCTCGATGAAGTGCTGGTGTTGCTTGACTGGTTTTGACCTTGCTTACCTTTTTCATACTACTTCCTGCATTCATATGCATAATGACCAAATTTATTCTAGTAATGACATTCTATTTTTTAATTATCAAACTTGTGACCACTTGGATGATGGGGTTCTGATTCTTTCCTCTACCAGCGACATTCATGGGGCTGCTGTTGCGTCCTCCTCTGGAAAAACTTCTTCCTTTTCCTCTAGAATTATATCACCCCCTGCCTCTTCCACGTCTTATAGATGAATGTGCTGCAAATGCACCTTCTAATTATGTATTGGATATACTCATTCTATGTTCATGATTGATGAGAGAGGCTTGTAACTCATCAATGGTAAACTACAACAGGTCTTTGTTTTCTTCCAAGGTCATGCCCAGGGATTCAAATATTTGGGGAAGACTTCTAAGAAATTTTTCAACAACCCTTCTAACTTCTATATTTTCTCCATGAGATTTCAGTTGATTTATTAACACAATAACTTGAGTATAGAATGAGTCCACTAATACTATGTCTTTCATTGACATAGATTCAAAATCTATTCTAAGAATTTGCAATCTAGAAGTATTTACCTTGTCCAAGCCTTGATATGTGGTTTCCATTGTATCCCATTCTTTCTTAGAGGTCTTTGCCACTGCTACTCATGGGAGTATGCTTTCATGCATTTCTTTGTGTATGTAGAACGCATCCTTTCTATCTTTCCTCCTCTATTCCCTCAGGGCATCCTTCTCAACTTATGTGAGATTATTATATGTTGCATGATTTGCTGATTCTGCATATCCATTTTGGACAATCTTCCACACATATTGTCCTCTAAACAAAGCCTTCATTGTTAGAGACCAATATTCATAATTCTTTCTTGAGAAAATTCGATTTTGTAAACTCGACATGTGTGCACTAGAGTTGGAAGCCATTTTTAATTTTTATTTTCCTTAGAAAATTACTTTTCCCACTTTTAAGATAAGGTTTCTTTCCTAAACCTACTATGATACCAGATCTTGAGTGACTTGCTGCGATAGTAAACTTGAGTTACTGCACAGTAATAATTTTTTTTTTAAACTTTTGGGGCTGCAACACAATGACTTTGGGAAACCCACATTTTACTTTGACCGAAATACTTGCGACCAAAATTTACTATGATAGGGTTTTACTGTGGCGGGAAAGTTGGCGACAGACTTGTGTGCAACATAATTCACTTTTGGTAAACATACTTTTTACGTACTTTTAACCTGACACACTTTTACATTGACAGACACGCACTTGAATTTGACGGGATTTTATCACCCCATAATTTATACCCAAACAACTTTTGGTTGCGACCAACTCCCACTTCGATAGAATAAATTTAAGTGGAGCTTTATAAAAAGGAGATTTCTTAGTCTATTGACTTATAATATGAAAACCAGTTTTTACCAACCTGTAACTTGGGATAAACCTTGACACAAATTTATTGCGATAAGCTCACAATTTCATATAACCAAAATATTTAAGTAAGACTTGTGTCGAGCACTCAAAATTTTACATGGTGAAATATTTGTGGATTCTTTTTGTTTTTCACAAAAGGTAAATGTAAACAAAATTCACATAAGTAATTCTAGAGAAGATGCGCAACATAAATAATACATGAATTCAACCATAAACTATGGAACTATATATATATATCCCAACACAACAAGAGAACTACAACGACAAAACAAACTTGGAAATTTACATAGATGTTTCACCTTTTATAGAGCTTGGGGTCTCAACACATTCTAGAACAGATGAGATTGAGCTCTTGAACTATTATCAGAGTTTTTCTTCTTCTCCTTTTCTTCTTACTCTGTTCTTCTCTCTCCACTACTCCGCTTACACACAGTATTTTTCATTATTTTTCTTCTACATATACAAAGACTAAAATTATGCTCCTTTTGGAAGCTACCTACTAACATTAAAGACTGTAGTTAATTTATACCTAGAAACTTAACTTCAAAAATAAAATTCTTCTTAAATATAGTGAGGCGTGAACTGCTCAACCTGGTAGACTAACTCAAAACAATGTACTTCTATGTATTATGACTGAGTTGACTGAGACTTGATGTAGATGTGGGATTAATTAATATATCCAACGTAAACTAGTGTATCTTTTGAAAACCAATGGACCGACCTCCATAAAAGATTAAAATGCAACAACATTTATGAGGATTAACTCTATCTATTTCTTCCCAATTTGATAAGAACAACCAAGGGTTTCTTGATAGTTCTCATACTGGGTATATTACCTAGATTATAAAGTAGACCTAAGATAAATTTCATAGAAAATTACATAGGTCTCCGGTTCATCTTTCACGAAGGTAAATAAATCATACGGGTCCAACATTAATAGAGGATCATTAGTCTTTCCTAAAAAAAATTGAAGGCTTATGTAAAGGTAGACATGTCTGTTGTGTTAGCCACATTATTTTTGAATTGGATAGTCAGGTTAAAAAGTGGAGATGCTAAAGGCAGCAAGTCCTTTCCTTATGCAATTTGTTCCTTATCCCTTGGATTTAAGGTCTTTGAACACATTATTGTATGCAATTGAATCCTTACCCCTTGGATTTAAGGTTTGAACACATTGTTTTCTATGGAATTTGCATGTTCCATGCACATATCAACTACCATGGGTGGCTCACCAAGTGCTATTGATTCTACCTTTCAGCTTGACTACACCTACCTTGAGTCTTTGCATTTAGTCGTAGAGAGAGGATTTCTAGGAGGCATTAATGATCATAAAAATATTTGCATGGTCAAATATTTGCAATTGCAAAGTGGCATGTGCTGAATGACATTCATATCTGTTATTTTCATCGAGAAATCAACTTGGTTATTTGGCTTCTGAACACCCACTTGTCCAAATAACATGTCATTGTGACATATGAAAAGAACATGTCATTGGTGTGACATTTGGCCTTCCACTACATCAACGAGTGAAAAATACCTGGAAACGAGAATATGAGGTGGAAAGAGTGCGACACCAATGCTTGAATGATTAAAATTCAAAACTGACTTGATACGTTGGTGTGATGTTTATCCTTCCACTACATCAATGAGTAAAAAATATCTGGAAATGAAAAGATGAAGGGGAAAGAGTGCGACACCAATGCTTAAATAATTAAAATTCAAAACTAACTTGATACAACCCTAGAATTAATTTGTAATTCAAACAAAATATGCATATATCTTTATTGGCCTTCACGTTGAAAACATGGCATTATTAAATATGAATGAATGCATGGTAATGAGCACAAGGATAAAATAATAATGTTTCCTTCGTTGTACACTAAAGTAAAGAACAACATTAATTTTTAATAAATGTCTCTCATCATATTCCTACACAGTTTTTGAAGGAAAGGGAATTATAGATAAATTAAATGTCTTCCATCACATAGGAAAGGGAATTATTGATAAAATAAATGTTGTTACAGCTGATTTTACCACACATGGTAGATCACATATTTATGGCCTTCCCTATCCCTCCGCAGACCCTTTGAACCCCATGGACCATTTTTGTACCTTTGATGTTTCCAAGATCATCCCTAAAAACATGCATTGTTTTCCATACGCGACTTTTAAACCCATTCTCGCGTATATATGTGGATATGACCCTTAAAACCTCATAGATCGGGATGTGTGCAAAAGGCCAAATAGTTTTGGAGTTTTCCTTGATGTGGATTTGAGTCACTTGTCTCTTGGCCTTCCATATGCATTGAGATCACTCGGATTTGACCTTCCATTAACCCATTGAAGCACTATATAAGGAACCCTTTGGATACATTGAAAGGGGAGGAATTGAACAGCAAGAAAACTATAGTCCATTGTTGCCGTAGCTTGATTATACTTGAGTCTGCATCCCTTTGTCCCTTAGAGCACTTTGTGTTCTTCCCAAGATTTCCTTTTCTTGTGAGATTGGTATCGAGAGATGGAGGATTGAGGTGGTGGAGGCCGAGGTGGAGGACTCAGTTTCTCAGGTTCGTAGATGTGTCGACAGAGGTTGTCATTCTTGTAATCTCTGATTTATATTAATAGAAATATCTTTTCCTGTCCAATGATGTGCATTCAAATGAATATTGAATCCATGGATGCTTTTAATTGCTTATACATTATTGATTATATATGCTAGAGTAGGTCTAACATCATTATATAGCATGCTTGTCTTGTTTGCTGATTGTTGAGAGAGCAAATTGCTAACACAAGAGGGATTGGAAAAGCTCAATGGGGATCTACATCAACCATCCAAAATAAGGTATGTTTCGAGATCCTTTAGTGTTAGATGTTTTATTTCTCTTGCATATTGGAAGGGATTGATTTCTGTGGTTACTCTGTTTGTTGTGGTACCCCAAGCCATAGGAGGTTTTCTCCGTAACAAAATTGGCGACCATACTGGGGATGTTCCTTGTTTTTCTTTGGGGTTTGGGGGCACAATGTGCTAGATATTCTTGAATTTCTCTTTGTTTCTCCTTGTTTATGTGTTGCATTTTATAGTATGTTCGTCCATTGACAGTCCCCTTTATTGGTTTGACCCTTGGCTTTCTTTTTACCACTGTCTTCTCTGTATATGCAGGTTTTTGGCCAAAAGTCGAATGCATACGCGGATTTTTGGCCAAAATTTGCATATACATGCAAGTTTTTGGCCAAAATCCATGTATACATGCAGTTTTTTGGCCAAAAGTTGTGTATATACGCAGCTTTTCTTTAAACAGTTGCGTACATCCTCCCTTTTGGTGAGTTTTATGTTGTGGGAAGTTGCTGGGTGGGTTGTGAGTGTGTTTGGGTCTTCCTTGGTTCTGATGTTGTTTGTTGGATGCTTCTTTTGTGACCAGAGACCGTCTTTTCATTGATTTTTATTTGAAAGTAGTTTTAGTCATTTATCCTTTTTGATTTACGATTAGTGCATTACTCTTTCTTGTCTCGGTGTCTTGTTGGGCTTGTGTTTTATACTTGCTGCAGAGACCGAGAGTTTTAGATGACTTTTATTGCATTTTTTATGCTTTTATATTGAAAAATACAAAGTAGTTGCACTCTTAGTTGCATCTTAGATATGGATTTGAGGAGGTACTTGCATTGGATTTCTTGGATGAGAGTTGTGTTTAGGATTTCATATAGGAAGGATTGCATTGGCATTCAGAAAGGAATATATATTAATTCATCTCATGTAGTGGCATACCTTGTTTTTCATTCTACAAGATTGCACTTCACATTGCTTGTTAGGTGTGCACTTTTATTTCACTGCTGAGTCTTCATATAATTAGTTGCACGACCATTTCCCTTTGAGTAATTATAGCCATTAAAATCAACGCATAATTTAAAATGAACTACACATTTTTCTTTTATAGGGTTCACCAACAAGAATAGGTTTTAGGGTCTTGGAATAGTTCATTGTGAGTTAATTCTCCAAGACCACTAAACAAAACAATTAGGTGTTTGTCCAGGTGAGATAATGAAATCCTTGGTATAATTAGTGTTTCTCAGGATGCTCCTCTTACATGGGATTTAAGCACGAGGCAGTGCACACGATTGTGATTGGGATGACCCCTGGTCACTTTCCGTGAGCGACGGAGATATTTCCAGGATTGTATTTGTATTTGGGGTCTCTTTTGAGAGTTTCAGGATTTGCTACCGTACCCATACAGTTAATCTCTCCTGTGACTATCTGCCTGAGCATTGATTATATTGAGGTGACCTTAGTTTCCTTACCTAGGTATCACAGGGGGTACTTACAGAGGTTATTTTGTAGGTGTCCTGGCTAGGTGGGGGTCGGACAGCACAGTCGCTTGATGCATTGGAGCTGAGGGCCACTATAATTGGTTACATACCTCCGCTTGTAATGTATGGGAGTTTTGAGCCTCTCCTAGGCGAGACATACCTGCTGCATTCGGGAGCTCACATATCCTCCCCTTGGTTTTCTTGTATTTTGGCTATAGATTTTCTTAGGAGTGTGCTCTTTTTGCGCTAGTTGGCCTTTGGTATCGCGGTTACCTGAGAACATTTATTCTCTCTTGAGTTCAAGTCCTTTTATTTTTGGCATGCCTGGTATCCTATCACCCATCCTTGGTCCTAGTACGGACCTTTGGTGTCAGACTTGGGGGCATCACAGCCCCTTACCCTGTTCATAGATTTGGGAGTGGTCACATTCCACCCTCTACTCCATTTGTGGAGGACGTTGACTCCCTTTTCTCAGTATTTACATCGATGGTCACCCTAATGAGGGTGGTAGTGGATGCATGAACGTTGGGTCTACACCTTACTTTCATTTTTTATGTCCCATTGTTCATTGCATTGTTTCCTTTGGGTGCAGTTGTCATGATCATTCCTCCCTATATCCTATAGTTTGGATTATTTATTGACTATTTTGGGTTGTTTTGGACTAATATGGTTGTCATATAGGGTCCATATTTTGTACACTCTCTCCGAGGTTTCGACTTGTTTGTGCCTATCATAGGTATTATGTCTAAACTGGCATATAGGTTAAGATATCACATGTGCTTGCACTTATGCATTTCCTTATGACCATTCCATTTTAACCTTAGGTACGAACCCATTCCATGGTGTCGCAGAACCTTCATGTTGCTTTTAGAAGTGACACTATGTGAATGGTAGAGCTTTCCTATACATGGGTGACCTAGTTAGATCCTTGTTGCATTTGGTGCCCATGCTGTGTTGCCTCATTTAGGTTGTGGGAGTCCTTTGTGTAGTATCGCCATGACTTTGAGCAAGAGATTCATACTCCTCTTGACCTTTATGCTAGCCTTTTTCCAGTATGTTTCTAAAGTGCTCCTTAAGCTAGTTTCAACATTTGTTGACTTCTAGGTGCAAGTGGATGCCAACTAACATAGTAAGGAATCTAGGAATTTAGGAATAAGACAAAAATGATTAATTAATGTCAAATATGGGTAAATATGGTTTTATTATTCTAAGATGACCTGCCTCATGTTTGGTTGTTTTATGAATATTCTTGTTTATAGCCTTCTTCTTGGGGTCAAAAATGAAGTTCTCTACACCAATATTTACAACATGTTCTTCTGTATGTTCTTGAGAAATCTGGGACAAAATCAACTAATAAAGAGAAACCAACAATGATCTTTACCTGTTGAAGTCTCCCCTAAACCTTGAACAAATAAATGCATTTCAGTACCATACATTGTGCTTAAACTGTCCACAGATGTGGTCTCTTGGTTTTTTGATAGTTGATCTTTAGGTAAGGGTTGGAATTGGAGGGGAACGACAGATTCACTGATGGTGTGACTTGGGGTCATGTTTTCTATTGATATTGAGGTCTTCAATAGAATCAATAGGATTCCCTTTTGTGGAAACAACTATAGAAGTTGGATTACCTGTACTGAAAGTTAATGTTATATTTAATGTACTTCCTGTGCCGTGAGATGATTTTGACATTGGATCTTGTAAGATTGCTTTGGAAATAACCACAAATCTCTTTTTATATAGGATAACCAACACCTTTAACCAACTGATAAGTTGATCTTGTACCCTTCTGCTAGGTTTCTAGGTTTTTTATTTTCTATAGAACTGTTTCTGCGAAGGATTTCTTGAAAAGGGGGTAAGTTCTCCATGTTTCCTTTTTTGAGCCTATAGACAAAAGGTCCCCCATGTTCTACTGATAAGGAGGAAGGTGATTGAGAAAACAATCATAAGAAGACATGATGGAAGTACAAATTGCTAATAGTTGGCCCACAACACCTCCCTGGGGGGAGGAAACTAAGAGATTGTCTAAGGTGGGACATCAATATTACATGATATAAATACTAAATAAACAGTTAAATTTGTCAATATGAGCATAATTAGATTTAAAGAATTAGCACAATCTGGCATAAATGACAACCATAAAATAATTTTTTGCAGTTTGTTTGCTTTTAAATATTTAAGGAAAGCTTATAAGCCGATCCTAAATGCAGGGAATACATTGGAATAAGGTAGATCATTTGGTAAAGGAAAAATGGTTCAATTTTGTACATTACAACAGGATAAACAAGTTGTAGCTGAATATGTTTTTGAACTTATGAACATTGTTAATGCTTCTTTATGTAATCTTGAAGGATTGTGGATGCTTGTGTTAGAATAATCAACCCATAGTTACCTACATTTCACATTAATTAATCATTTTTGTGTTATTACCTAGATTCCATTCTATGCTAGTTTCCTTCTACATGTCCTAGAAGTCAACACATTCTAAAAATGAGCCATGGAGCACTTGGGAAACATCCTAGAAACTAATTTTAGCAAGTCTGCTTTATTCCTGATTCCCTAAAGTGCATATCTACTTTTTCTGAAAAGCTACCTTGCTTTATAACTGATTTAAGGCAAAAGGAAAAGCTAGTCTAGGTGTAACTTCCTTGCTTTTTTCCCACATCATCCTCCCTCCTTTTCTCCAAATAAAAGCATGTATGATTTTTCTTTCCATCCCTCTTTAGCTTTCCCACTTGACTTAGCCAATTCATGAGATCTTCATAGATTTGGAAACTGCTTTATGCACCTATGAGGATTTGACTAGATTTGGTAAGCCTGCTTTTTGACTATTTCGAATGGAATCCTTCTACATTCGAAACTATCATGTAATTATTTATTTGAGTAGCCTATTACTTCACAAGGTTTGCTATTATACACTTACTCAATATAGATTAGTGTTATGCTCCAATTTTAGTCTCCTTTGGTGTGAATTTTGCATGTTTGATTAGCAATTTTGTGAGTGTTATTGTTCTATCTCTTGAGTTCAATTTCCACATGGTATCAAATCCTTTGTAGATAGATTTATCTCCTTCCAAATTGTTATTGTAGGTTTGACATCATTGACTGGGAGCACATTCTGCTGACTGGAGGGAACAACTACTGAGCTATGGACCAATTTCAGAAGATCATCTTGACTCCATTCAATTTATTTGAGTGGAAAGCTGAGATGGAGATATTGTTGAGAGAGAAAGGTCTCTACAGGGTGACTATGGAAACTGAGGCAGATCCTAATGTAGCTGCATAGAAAATTAAATGGCACAACAAGAGGGATGAGGCCTATGGTCTTTTGTGTCTGATCATTTCAAGAGACCTCCTATTCCATCTTGATGGATTGACATCACCTAATGAAGTGTGGGAGAAGATTGAAGAGTATTTTGGAAAGACAGATGATGTGAGAGGACATCTAATTGAGAATGAGATGATCTCCTTGAGTCCTAGTAGCTTCGATCATTGCAACTCTACTTTTCCAATTTTAAGGCCCTTGTTTTGCAGCTAAAATAATGTAGGATCAAAAAGAAGGAAGAGAAACTAGTCTTGGCCATACTCTCTAAGCTTGGTCCTAACTATTCAGTGTTTTTTTCAACCTTCCATACCACTAAGTTGACAACACGAGCCTGGAAGATGCCTAAGCTTGCATAGTTCATGGAATCCCTCACACAGGAGCAAGATAAGTTTGTGATAATGGGCACCATCAAACCTTCCAAAGACCAAGATTTGGTTGTTGGAGATTCAAGGGTGGATTCAAAAAGAAAGAAAAAATCTAAAAATCCACTTGAGCAAAAGAGAGACAAGTCAAAGTCTCAAGAGGAGCCTCAAAGATCCAAGAAGAACTCCCAGAAGAAGAAGAATAAAGGATAAATGAGCAAGTGTGCATACTACAGTAAGGGCTATCATCCTGAGAGCTCTTGTATGAAAAAGAAAATTAACATGTTGACCCAACTCCTGGAGAAGAATAACATCTCCCTTCTTGATTGCTCAAAGAAGAAGGAAGGAGGATCAGATTCAGAAGACAGAGAGAGAGTACATGCCTTGGTTGCTAGCACATCAAGCTCACCTAGCTTCATCATAGATTATGGATATTCTAGACATACGGTTTCGACAAAAGATACATTCTCCTCTCTTGACATGTCGAAAGGTCGACCAATAGTTTTGGGAGATGACTCTCTCATTGACAGTTTGGGGAAGGGTAGGACTGATCTTGACCATGGTAATTTCAATAACGTGTTGTATGTTCTAGGTCTTTCATCTAATCTATTGTCAATGTATCAGATGAATCATACTAGGTCTCCAAATAAGGTCATCTTCTCCCCTGATGATGTTGAAATCAATGATATTTAAAATGGTAAATTTATAGAAAAAGGTGTTGTTGATCACACTTCGAAGGTGTACAATTTTTCCCATTTTTCTACCCTACTCAAACCCCTCTGCTCTTCTTATTCATGCTAATGAAGAAATCAAGATTTTGCATGAAATATTTGGCCATATCAACTACAGGTATCTTTCTTATTTGAGTGAAAAAGATATGGTCATAGGGTTACCAAAGATTAAGTTTTCTAAGGGAGTCTGTCAAGGTTGTATCCTAGGAAAACACCCAGAGCACAAGTATGAGAAAGCTAGTAATGAGAGAACCTCTGCACCTATTGAGTTGATCCACAGTGACATTGCTGGTCCATTCCCTCATATGTCCATGAGTCAAGCCAAATATGCACTCACCTTCATAGATGACTTTTCTAGGTATTGTTGGGTTCACTTCCTAAAGCATAAGTCTGAAGTTTTGGACCTCTTCAAAGTCTTTAGAGCCTTGGTTGAAAACCAGTCTGGGAGGAAACTCAAGATCCTCATATATGACAATTGTGGTGATTATGTTAAGTATGAGTTCATTCAATATTGAAAATATGCAAGTATTCAGATGCAAAATTCAATCCCTTACACACCACAACAAAATGGTGTTACTGAGAGAAAGAACAGATCACCGAAGGAGATGACAACCTGCATGATGGAGGCTAATACTTTGCCACCAAATTTTTGGGTCGAGGCTATAAACTGTGCATCGTACATCTAGAATAAAGTGACTCATAAGCATCTTGATGGTATGACTCATTTCTAATATTGGAGTGGGCACAAGCTAGATGTGACCCATTTCAGGATTTTTGGCTTAAAGGCTTGGGATAGAATTCCAGTTGAAAAGAGGAATGCTTTGAAACCCCAAAGCCAAGAGTTCCTATTTGTTGGGTATTCTGAATATTCAAAAGGGCAAAATATGATAAACTTGAGCACTAACAAATATTTCATTGAAAGAAGTGTTTAGTTCCAAGAAGAGCCTTTAGCAGCAGTTGAAGTTGGAGAGTCCTCTTCATCACCAGAACCATTGATTGTAAGTGAAGAGACTAATGATTTTGATGATTATGATATGTATGATAATGATGATTTGATTTCAGATCCTAACAGTCCTAAAATACCAAAATGGGAAGCAAATACCATTCATGTAGATGGGGAACTAGCTGGAAATTCTAATGACTCTAGGAGGACTAGACCTCAATTTTAGAGAGCCCTTTGTGTAAAAGATCCTCTATTTGCTGAGAAGTGATATATTATGGTTGAATCACATCCATAGACATATGAAGATTCATCACATGATCCAATATGGAAAACAACCATGAAAGAAGAATTCAACTCGCCCCAGAAGAACAACACTTGGGAACTGGTTGATCTTCCCCCAGGGAGGAAGCTAGTTCAATGTAAGTGGGTTTTCAAGACTAAGTTTGTTGCTGATGTTTCACCTTTGAAATATAAGGAAATATTTGTAGCCAAGGGATACTCACAAGTACATGGTATTGACTACAATGAAACTTTTGCACCCGTGGCAAAGATGGACTCCATAAGGCTAGCTCTAGCCATTGCAGCTTCGAAGCAGTGGGAAGTACATCACATGGATGCGAAGTGTGATTTACTAAATGGATATATCACTGAATAGATTTACATGCTTCAACCTGAAGGGTTTGTTTCTATTCCATATTTAGTGTGTAGGTTAAAGAAATCATTGTATGGGCTCAAGCAAGCCCCCAAAGCTTGGTATGCCAAGATTGATGGATTTCTGATGTCATTGAGTTTTGTTCGATGCAATTCTGATACTAATGTATATTTGAATCTGATTCATGGTTCTTTGATGATTATTGTCTTGTATGTGGATGACCTACTGATTATAGGAAGTTCAAATAAATATATTTCCTCCTTGAAGGATGCAATGAACCATGCATTTTCTATGACAGATTTGGGTTTGTTGAGCCAATTCTTGGGTCTTGAAATTTCTCAATCCCAACATGGAATCAAAGTACATCAGTCCAAGTATGCTTCATATTTTATCATCAAGTTCAACATGAAAGATTACAAGCCAAGCAATACTCCCTTCATTTCAGGAGTTAAGCTTGAAGAAGCAGGTTCTTCTCCTATGGTAAATAATACACTGTATAGGAAGTTGATTAGGTGTTTGCTTTATCTTATACACACTCGACCTAATTTATCTTATGCATTTAGTGTGGCTTCAAGATACATGGATCAGCCTCATGATATCCACTGGAGAGAAGCCAAGAGCATCCTAAACTTTGTTCAAGGAACAAGAACTCATGGGATCTTCTACAAAGAAAAATATGATCTTGATTTGATTGGATTTACTGACAGTGATTGGGCAGGTGACAACACAGGTAGAAAGTATACATCAGGATATGTGTTCATGCTTGAGAAGGACCAAGCAACTGGTCAAGAAAGAAGCAAAGTGCCATAGCACTCTCATCTACATAAGCAGAGTATAGAGGAGTTGTAAATGCAACAACTCAATGTTTGTGGTTGTAGGGGATACTTGGAGAATGTGGCTTCGAATCAAAGTTTTCAACTAGTATCTACTATGATAATCAGAGCACCATTAGAATCTGCAATGATCCAGTTCATAAACAATGAACCAAGCACATTGAGGTCCATATGCACTACATCATACATCTTGTGCATGATGGTACCATTGTTCTACTCTTCTGTGCATCTTAAGAACAAGTAGCAAACGTCTTCACCAATTTTTTTTGTGAGAAGACCTTCAACAATCTCAAATCACCATTGGCGATTTATGATCATGCTGTGAAGCATGATTGATGACAAGATTTCCAAATTTTGTTTTTCCTCTCCATGTTTAAGGGAGGATTTTCCCACTGGGTTTTTGCCTCTTTCCTTGGTTGTATGGAAAAGCAGTATGTAAAGGGTGACTAAGCCTTGTTTCTAGGCCCTATAGTTTTATGATATTTACTCATAAATCCAGGATTAAGGGGGGTGTTAGAACAATCAACCCATAGTTACCTACATTTGACATTAATTAATCATTTTTGTGTTATTACCTAGATTCCTAGATTCCATTCTATGCTAGTTGCCTTCTACATGTCCTAGAAGTCAACACATGCTAAAAATGAGTCATGGAGCGCTTGGGAAATTGTGTATCACAAATTGGGTATCCTATATGTGCATATATTCCATTCTCTTATGGCCCATCATATCATCATCCTGCCTCACAGACCTCCCTTACTATAAAATTCTTCAAAAAATTATGCTTCTTCCTGAGAAAAGTCGTTATAACTTAAATGGAATGAGATCATTTTCAAAATTTTAATCCTAACGTGATCACATGCCATAGATTTTGAAAAATGGTAATCTATAGTGATGAAATAACTTGCAAAACTCTCCATCCAACTCTTGTGAGAACCTCTATTTGGGTTTTTTACATATTTAGATGATATGATTGTTTCAATTTATACAAATAATGATAGGGTGAGTTGGTTATTCCTTATATTACTGCTACTTCACTTGGGTAAGAACTTGCATACTTTAAATTGGACTATGGGATGCCTATCATACAAACACCTAATTGCATGGGAAGAATATTATTTCAAACAAATTTCTCATTTCCTTATTTTTCTTCGATGGGAGATCATTCTCTGGAGAAATACTTGGCACCCAAAATCATCCTTTTGATAACTTTTTTGTACTTTCTCATGGCTCACTACACTTCATTAACTTACATCAATTTCATTCTTTGTACAGAAAAAATTCAAGTAGATACCCATGTAATTCCTGCCAATCTAGAGAACTTTGATAAACATAGAAATGGGCAGAATACTTGTCCAACGTCCATAATGGGTGTCATGATTGACATTCCACATTTCTCTTAAAATTATCCATTAAACCCAAATACCCAACTCTTGTCCCAAATTGTAGAATTCATAAACATGAATTACTTGTTTCTTTGACATAAAAAAACCTACTATAGAATAAATTTGATTTTAAGAGGTACATTAAGCCTGCAAACACTTACAATTCTCTGTGAGGTTGTTACAACCTTATTGTTTAAATGATTTGACCTTGTCTTTGACCAAACTATGCATTCTTAGAACTTTTGTAGCACCAAGCTATGTTTCTACATCGGGGACACTATGAAAGTTTCTCCGGCATTGTAAAATGTAAAACAAGAGCCTTCCTCTCCTTTCCTTCAAAATTGATGATTATTAATTTCTTCAGTGGACTTTCATCATACCCTAAAACATCATACCCACAGAAATCTATAATTTTATATGTAAAATACTAAAATCCTATCATTACTATTTGCACCATAAAGATAAAAACCAAGAACATAATTACCAGTATTTAAAAGATGGACCATATAAGTTTCATTCTTTCCAAAATCTAAACTATGCCCACCTATGCCTCTACCAACCAATACTTCATACCACACACAATCCAAAAGCAACTTCTTCATCTTCTCAAATCTATTCTTCAAAATTTGTTGTTGTCGAATAACTTCTGACAAAACTTAGAATAGATACTTGTAGGAACCCTAACAATGTTTGCTTTCAGAAATTCAGTTGCATAAACATAATTCCTCCAAAATCGCAAGTTGAATGTCAAGGAACAAAGTCCATCTTGAAATTTTTATCTCTGTAGAAACATATTGTAGACATGCTTTAAAAATTGATTGATCGTGACTGATGGGACCTCCCAAGTTACTTATCGTAGATGAGGAAAAGGATCCGAACTCAATTTGAAGTTGTCAGCACATCAAAAATATTGCAAGCAATGATTATTTCTACAATAGTTAGAATTGCAAGAGATAATAATGAAAAATCATCCGGCACAATGGAGTTCTTTGTATCAACCTTAAGCATGGGATTACCAAGCAAGCATCATATCAAATGTCATGTAGACCAGTTTCTCATTCATAATTTCTCTCTGAAACCTAATAAAGTGCCCACTCAACAAGAATACATCTTGCACCTAGAACCATATTCTATGAAAGTTTCTTTTCACTCAGAAGTTCTAGTAACATGATTCCAACATTATACAAAATGAAAACAAACTACCCATCATCAATCCCACAAATTTGAGCAAGTAGGGAATTTGATTATCAAGTAAGGAAGAGAAGAAAAATGTATTCTCTTGAATCGATCTTTCCGCAAAATACTTGAACAAGAATCTATGCATGAAGACCGAAACCCTCCTAGTGGTGTTTGATTCTTTACCCCCTTGTTTGCTTGACAACTGGAATGATATTTCCTTAGACAATTGGTGCATTAAGGATTTAACAGATTCATCACTATGTGTTATTAACTAGTCAATTTAGTATTTCAGACAAACACCTGAATAATATCTATCATCTTGTATTAACGGGCACCAAATATGATGTTCTATTTTGGCATTTTGAACCCCAACATGCTCTAAAAGTCTCGAAATTACTCCACAAGTCAAGAAATTTGAAATAATTTAGGCATTTGGAAATTTTTGCATTCTTCTTTTTATTTCGTATTTGGCGTTGAGAGAATTATCACACATTGAAAAAATAGATATCGATTATAATATATTTAGCACGGTTTCAAACAGTTGACCCTCACTCTCTTTATTTATAATAGTTTTGAATCTATTAGCTATTTGAAAATGGAATCTATCAACTGATAGATTCAAAACTGTGCTAAATAGAGAGAGTGAGGGTCGTCCTGTCAATTGGAACCTCTGGCATCGTTAATATAAAAACTGATATATTCTTCCATTTAATACAATTAAACCACGGAACAACATTTAAAACCCTATATCTTTAAACCACATCATAAGGTCTGTGATGGAAGATAATCCTTGAAAACCATTAGTGGAGCGAAGGTTTTCCATCGAGAAACTCACTGTGAAAGGTGAAGAGGAAAGACAATCACAAATTAGAATTATTTCATCCATAATCGTGAGCTACTATACCATAACTCAAGGAGAAATCAAGTTAACAAGGGAACATGCTTACCCAAAAAGATTCCTATTAATAATTTGCATAATCAACCCCAAACTCAATGGCTACCGAATTCCCTGCAACACACCATGGTTGGGATTTAAAACCTTGAAAACTAAAAAAAATAATAGACGCTGGAAAATAATTAACAACAATTGAATGAGGAAGGTGGTATATTGCCTTACATACGTCAAATAAAGTCTGTAGTTTGTCCCACCAACGCTCAAGTTCCTCATGTTGCAAAACCACATAAGTCTGTGAATCATGTGTAGCAAGTCCTGTACACTAAAGTTTTTGTACAAAGCTCATATCGTATCAGGATAAGAAACTGAGAATATCTCTCTTAATCAATCTCCAGAAGTGGAATGAGATGAAAATAGTAAAACCCTCAAATTACTTTTGCATAGTAAGACTTTCCCAAGGTGAATTTAATTTCTCTATCAAGGTTGATCGAACGTAGCAATAAATAAGCACAATTGTAACCAAAGCATTATACAAGCTAGTTAAACCTCTAACAGACTCCTATATTTGACAAATTGTAGTCAGATTTCAAAAAGATATACATAGCTCCACAATTCAACTAGGAAACAAAGTGCGATTTCCTATTACCACAACAATCTTGACCACGAAGTTTTAAATTTATTTTCTAAAACTTCACATTCATCTCTTTGAAGCAACCATCTCAAAAACCTGCAAAATCGACAAATTAGGGAGAACGAACTCCGTAACGAGCCTTTGGAAAGAGATTTAAAGATGTGGCACGAAGCTTTAAGCTCCAGGAGCCCGAAACAAAAAAAAATAAGGTAGATACAAGAACACATTTTTGTTTCGAACCTGAGATGCTGCAATCCACACAAAACATGGTGAAAATTATATTAAAACATAGAATTTAAAACCCTCACTTGTTTTTTTAGAAGAGCGAAAGATTCAAACTCTGCAACAGAGAATTCTTGCAGGGAGGAGTTGCATTATGTAAAGGATCTGAAGGAAGACATAAATTTACATGAAGAATGTTCATGGCCATGAGGGTTATTTTGTGCTCTGCTTCTCCCATGAATTTTGGCTCATGAAATTATAACTTTACCAAAGTATTTTGTGTAATTCTTACCTAGTCCTTGGACCTAAGGGTGATTCGTAAGTCAACCTAGTCACTTTGTGATAAAGTGAATATAAAACCTTGGTGAGTATAGCATATTTCTACCTCCAAATTACCTTGTAGCTTAAAGTGATAAAGCGAATATAAAACCTTGGTGAGTATAACGGATTTCTACCTCTGAATTACCTTGTAGCTTGAAACCAAGGGCTATAGGATATCACCCTTTATTTTATACAAGTACATACACATTGTGGATGGGATTGAAGAAGATTTTTTACTACATTAGAAAAAAACCTAGATTAAAAGGTTGGGTGAAACCTCCCTGTAAACCGAACTCAACATAGGTTAAGTACTTACTTACATAAAGAGTTAATGGAAGAGTAGATAAACAAGAATATAAACTCACCATTTAATTGGTTAACACAGTAAATAGAAGATATGAAATTACTTGAGGAGAAAAACTTATACTATTTCCATAATCTGTGAAAGAAAACCTGAAAATGTGTTAGTTGTTAAGCTTAGTAAGCTACACTACACAAGTTAGATTGAGATCCCCCATTGGTCCAAGTAAGATGATCCAAAAAAAAAATTAACAACTGTGTAAATATGAAGTACTATTTTCAGGCTAAATAATTTAATGTTATTAATTCATTATTTGTAAGGCGATGTTTCAACTATCCCTTACACCTAGCCACTAAACCAACCCCTTAACCCCCTTTCCTCTATACATGCCCACATTTCTCTCTATCTCTATTCCCCCATTTCTATCCTTTTGTACCTAAGACACCACCTATCTAACAACCTCCTCTCTCTCTTTCTAATCCCCTCCCTCTTCCCCTCCCTTTCCTTCCCTCTCTCTCCTACACTATAAGAAATTATGCAGTTTATCATTTTCTTAGCAGAGAAACCAAATACATCATATTTTCAAGAAGATAGTCTATTGATTGAAATATTTGGGACATTATGTATCAATATGTACTTTGGTATACAATGTTAGTCAAATGTTAAAACTTAATTGTCATTCCAAAATCATTGTAGAAGCTATTTCATTAAGACACAAAGAACTTGTGACATTAATTTTTTATTCTTAGTTTTGACATATGGAAATTCATCGCAAAGTTTAAATCCAATGATATTTGTCATAAATATTTGTTATAAATTTATTTTTGGAATCTTGCACAATCACAAAATTTTACCACCAAAATTATTGCAAGTGAAAGTTTGAGATCACAAATACCTGCATGGAAAATAAATTGGAGAATAAATCAAATTTTATCCTTTTTGGTAACACTTTTGCTAAGTAAAATGTAGACGAAAATTCATTAGGAAAAACTAAGAGTTTGAGGAGAATTCCCAAATATGATTTCATTAGAGAAAATGATATCTCCTACTAGTCAAAATTGTTAATAACTAGGCTGTGCACTTTTAAGATAAGATAAGATAATTTTATTAAGGTTGCATTGAAATGCTCTTGGCCACTCTTTAGTGAATTTGAAGCAATGTGTTTTCTCATAAATACAATCATACTCCGTTGAATTCCTGAGACATTCTTAAGTATTTTACATGGTCCAATATTTGGTAACAAAACTTGAGTAAGGTTCCACCCTCCTCAACTTCCACACCCAAAAGAACTTGAGCAAGGTGCAACCCTTTCCTCCCCCACCCCGAAAAAAAAACTTGAGAAAGGTCCCACTCCACTCCCAACAATATGCTGAATTTGTCTTCATGTAATTACAAATAAAGTAAATCCTCAAATATATATGAGTGGGATTTAGATAGTCGACCCCAAACCCATGATATCTATGAGATTTTTGGACAGAAGCATGACTTTTGTGGGCTGTTTGGATAGAGTCGTGACCTGTGTGAGCTATTTGGACTAAGTCGTGACCTTTTTTGGGATGCTAAGCTGGGTTGTAGCAACCTAATTTTCCTTTGGAGCGTGCTTAATGATTTGCTTCAATGATGCAGCAGGGATAAAGATGGTTAAGAGAAAATTCATGCAATTTCTTTTTTAGATCTCTGAAGATCAAGGTGCATGGAACCAATATTATAGGTAGAAGGTAGACAATTTACAAAATTTACACGTGACCGTCAAAATTTCAATTTTCCATGACACAGTTAAAAATGACTAACATACATGACTAATTCATATTCTTCTAGCTAGTCATTTTTTATGCCGTGACTAAATTGGTCATTTATGTTAGTCATTTTTAACTCTGTCACTTATTATCTAGTCATATTTGTTTACTGGTGACTAAATTAGTTGTTAATTTTAGTCGTTTATAGTTGGCGAAATACAAATTTCTTAGATTTAGTAGTAAATAACTTTTAAAACTGTTGGTGACTAGAATTTTTAGTCACATAGTCACTAATTCCTCATTCTCTACTAGTGTTCACTACCCTTCCATATGGCATTAAGATTCCATCTTGTGAAATCATGTTTATTCATTTCATTAAGTTATCCTCATTTATAGGATCAACAACATGTGCTAAAATATATTTATATGAACTTCCTTTCCATCCCATTGTCCGAGGCATACACAATACATCAAGCCACTATCTTCTAGTAACTCAAATAGTATACCACATACCTTCCCACCTCGATCATAATGTACACGAGAATCAATACCACATTTGAAAGAAACTACAATGAATCTACTTCGAGTCCTCCTTTATATGAATCAACCATAAAAGAATCATACAACTTCACTTGCTTCACTCTAATTCCATATGTGAGACCATCAGTTCTCTCCCAACCCATGTCAATATAATCAACTTCTTTGCTCCACTTTTTCATCTCCTTGCAAATTGAGGCTGAAATAACCCCCTGCAACATACCATGACGGTCAATCCACTTCAAACATTGCAAAGCCTTACGGGTCATGCTTGATTCAATAAATACAAGAGAATATTCCTAAGCATAAAATTGATACGTATCTCTTCGATAATAGTTGATTGTAGTTTATGAAGCACTCCATCTAGTTGTTCAAGAACATCCTCAATTTTAGAATATTGACTATAGTTTTTGCTCAAGAAGTACCCAATTCCAGTAATAATGTCACTTTCATATACATCTTGAAGTGACTTCCTGGAAAACCATCTACCAATTTCCTTAAAATTTTTCTTCCCCTCATTTATTACGCGGTTAAACCATCCAGACCGCTTCTTAAGCCTCAATAAGGATGTACTTGAGCGGTTTCCTATTGACATTTTATGAGCATGTGTAGTTTCATCTACTGAACACTCTTCAAGAATTTCTACTGAAGCTTGTACATCTATAGAATTTTGATATTCTGTAAGTGCATTTCAATCCATTTTCTCATTAAACGGTAGTTATTTCAATTGTTTCATGATCTCTAGTTGTATCCAAATTATCAAGGGATGCATGTTGAAATTGTTGTCCAGTAGGTAGGACTAGAATTTCATTCCCTTCAACCGTAATTGGAGACAGAGACAAGCTAGGTTGTTGAGAAAAACAACCTTCTATACTTTTATCTGGATTATTTGTAATGGTAGAAACATCAACTGCTGATATTTGAGGGACATTTGTGACCACATTATGTGAAATAGAGTTAATATTCTGGTAAATAGATCTATCTTGTACATTACTAATCCCCTCAACTATAATTGGAGAGGAAGGCTACCTGGGTTGTTGAGAAACATTATTGTTTATCACAACATACACAACTGATATTTGACAGATGTTTGGGACCAAATTATGTGAAGCAAATTTAATATTTTGGTAAAGAGATATATATTTTACATTACCATTCCCATCAACTGTAATTGGAAATGAAGGCTTCCTGGGTTGTTGAGAAACATTGTTGTTTGTCATGACATCAACAACTAATATTTGAGGGACGTTTGGGACCACATTATGTGAAACAAAGTCCATATCCTGGTTAAAATCTCTATGTTATACATTACCATTCCCCTCAACTACAATTGGAGATGAAGGTTGTCTGGGTTGTTGAGAAACATTGTTGTTTGTCACGGCATCAATAATTGATATTTGAGGGATGTTTGGGACCAAATTATGCGAAACATTGTTAATATTCGGGTAAATATCTCTATATTGTAGATTATCATTCCCCTCAACTATAACTCTAGAGAAATACTGCTTGGGTTGTTGAGTAACATTGTTTTTTGTTACAACATCAACAACTCATATTCAAGAAACATTTGGGACCACATTATGTGAGACATAGTTATTATTCTAGTAAACAACTCTATCTTGTACACTACCATTCCCTTGAACTGTAATTGGAGACAAAGGCTTCCTAAGTTATCAAGCAACATTGTTGTCTGTCACACATTCCTTGCATAGAGAACATCTAGTTTCAACAACTGCTACTTGATTTCTTGTTGTTTGAGGAAAATCCATTCTAATATTTTGTGGTATGGAGTTTTGATCTGTAAATACTTGACATTGTTGAAGGGAAAAACGAATAACAACTCTTTTAATCCCAACATGAGTGAATTGAAGGACAATGTTATGTGGTGGAAAAACAAGAATATTATACAATTCTACTTCCTTGCTTCGACCTCTTTTTCGAGGAATATTATGTTCAAATGATCGGTTTAAATGATCAATTGAAAGGTTATTTTGAATAATCAACAAAATAGTCAACATTAATACCAAATATAATTTTTTTTGTATAAAAAATACTTTTTAAGGGTCATAAATAAATTATGTACTTGTATAAAAACAAGGCAAGAAGAAACATATAAATCAAGCACTAGATACCCTTAGGATCCTAGCAGTAGTTGTGCATCAGTTCTAACAAGACTTCCATGATGACTGTTAAATGTGATCAAAGAAATATATTCAATCAAGGGATTTCAATTTTAATGGAGATGATTTTTAGAATAGGTAGCATGAAAAATTTAAAGAAAAGCCACTGGTAGCGCTACTGAAACTGGTTGTTTCACAACTTCCGATAGCGCACTCCATACAAAATAATGAAAAAGCACTACCAGATGTTCCAGAAACATATTTTTTACATTATTTTGGAAATTTTTAATTTCTAGTGAATACAACAAGGAGATAATCTCTTAAAGAAGACTCATCAAGTATATAACCTCTTTAATAAGCCTTAGCCTCAACAACTTGCATTTTAGTGAACTAAGCGGGCATTTCACATTTAGAAGGAACCCTTGTAGTGTTTTTGTACCGCAAGCATTTTTTTCCAAAATTTGGAAAATAAAGGTACAAGGTTTCAAATAATAAAACAATGATATCCAACTAAGATCACTAAAAAAATACTAAATGAAAAGGTTTGGGTGTGCATTCTACTAAACTAGTCAAATAAAGTTAAAAACAAAAAAGTTACAAGTTTGAAAAATTTACTGTATAAAATTTAGACCAAATTTCTAAATTATGTAAGAGGATTTTGTCCATGGTATATATATCTCAATGTATATTGAATTAAGTTTAAAAAATGACCTCTATAGACATTCTGGAGGGAATTTTTTCTAAGCCCATTGTTACTGATTTACACTGATTTTAATAAACAAAATCATGATTTTAGACATTTCTTTTATTTAACCTTATTACTTAAAAATTATGTAACATATTTGAAAATGATAAAATTTTTGTAGAATATATAAGGACAATTGTATTAAGGGTCTTTAAATAATACTAACCTCACCAAGGAGATAACATCGTCGAGTAAAATTGTAGTGTTTTTCAACTAAAAGCCTTTTTACCCAAAAATGGAAATATAAAGGTACATGAAGGTGTAAAAAAAAACACTACATCCAATTGATATCACTAAAAATACTACACAATAATTTTTGGGCATGAATTTTACTGAACTAGTGAAATAAATTTAAAAAAAAATACGATTTTAAAAAACTTACTGCACAAATTAGACNGAAAGATGATTTTTTCCATAGTATATATTGCTCCAAGTATATGTGGTTAGGTTTCAAAAATTGCCTCTATAGACATTATGGCGGGCATTTTTCTAATCCCATTGCTAATGATTTACACTTTGATTTTATTAAACAAAATCATGAATTTAGACTATTTTTTTTCTTTTTCAGTTTTGACCTTATTACTTATGAACTATGCAACATATTTGAAAATTATATAAAATATGTAGAATATATAAGGAAAAGGATAGTAAGGGTCTTAAAATAATACTAACATCACTAAGGAGATAACCTCGTTAAGCAGCTTTGTAGTGTTTTTCAACTGCAGGCCTTTATTTTTCCAAAATTGGTAATATAATGGTACATGAAGGTGTAAAACAATAAAAAACACTACATCCAACTGATATCACTAAAAAATACTAAACAATAAGTGTTGGGCATGCATTTTATTAAACTAGTCAAATAAAGTTCAAAACAAAAAAATTACAACTTTCAAAACTTTACTATACACAAATTAGACAAAATTTCAAAATTATGAAAGAGGATTTTGTCCATACTATATATATATCTAGGTATATGAGATTAGACTTTTAAAATATATCTATAGACATTATGGCGTGTATTTTTCTAAGCCCATTTTTACTTATTTACACTATGTTTTTACAAAACAAAAACAGGATTTTAGGCATTCTTTTCAATTCTGGCCATGTAACTTAAAACTATGTAACATCTATAAAATTGATAAAAAAAGGTAAGGAATATATAAAAACATGGATATTTGGGCTCTTTAAATAATACCAGCTTCACCAAGGAGATAACCTTGTCAAGCACCCTTGTAGTGTTTTTCTAGCGCATGTATTTTTTTTCCAAAATTGGAAAACTAAAGATACATGAAGGTGTAAAACAATAAAAAACACTCCATTTAACTGATATCAATGAAAAGTACTAAACAATAAGGGTTGGGCATGTATTATACGGAACTAGTCAAATAAAGTTCAAAACAAAAAAATTACAATTTTCAAAAAATTACTGTACACAAATTAGACAAAATTTTAAAATTATGAAGGAGACTAAATTGTCCTGTAGAATATATATCTCAAGGTATATGGAATCAATTTTGAAAAATTACCTCTATAGACATTATGGCGCACAGTTATCTAAGCCCATTGTTACTTAGCTACATATTGTTTTTATGAAACAAAATTAGGATTTTATACATTCTTTTCAGTTATGACCATGTTACTTATAAACTATGTAACCAATTTCAAAATGATAAAAAAGGTGTAGAATATATGAGGACAAGGATAATTGGGGTATTCACAGAATACCAATATCACCAAGGATATAACATTTTCAAGCAGCCTCAACCTCATTAGCTTGGATTTTAGTGAACTAAGCAAGCATTTCACATTTACAAGGCAACCTTGTAGTGTTTTTACACCGCATTCCTTTTTTCCGCCAAAATTGGAAAAACAAAGGTACAGGAAGGTGTCAAACAATAAAAAAACTATATCCAATTAATATCACTAAACATACTAAATGAAAATGATTGGGCATGCATTTTATTGAACTAGTCAAATAAAGTTCAAAACAGACAAATTACAAGCTTACTAGATTTATTCAAAGTTTGAAGAACAAGATACATAATTTTTTCCTTGTTGAAAAAAAAACTATGTATAATACCCGGTGAACATATATGTATAAGGCTAGGGTCCCATTTCAATTTGTAGGGCTAGGATATATTGAAGCCTTCAATGCTGACATGTTAAAATAAACCATTCAATTCATTTGAAAACATAGTAATACATCAAAATTTCATTGTATATTAATAACAATGTAATTGAATTCCTCATCATAATGATAAAATTTTGATTGTTCCACTCTATGGTTTTTAATAAGAAATGTCTAACCTGAATAACCTAAGAACCCATATGTAGTAAACTTTAACAACTAGATGAAATAAGCTACATGTAATGTGGCAATATCATTTAAACTTAATTTTAATGTTTCAAAGTTTTATCATGATTTAAATGTTCATAATAATGTTGATGGAATGTGTGGAATACTCTCTTGGGGTTCTGACTTTGTTGTATCCTAATATTCCATTCTCAACCATCCAAAAATTTGATATGCAAAAAATCAAGCATCCTTTCAATTGAAAAGTTGCAAAATAATGGTCAATTTCATTATTGAAGGGCCCCGTACAAAATTAATTTCTTTTTGCATGGGAAAAATTGTTGTGCCCTTGAAACCTTCTTTGAAGGATAAAATAGGACATGGAGGGAATTTAAGGCTTTATAACCCAGGTTGATCTCTTTCATGCTTTAGGTACGCAAGATTGATATGTCATTTAATTATTTCAGTAGTAGTATGGCATGAGTGACAAAAGGTGTTGTGAAGAGCCATAGTACCGGCTCCAAAGGAAATTGGCTCCTCCAGCGTACCTTAGGAGTGAGAGATCAGCCAAAAATATTGAATTTCTTGGGCATTGAATTTGAATTTGGGATCGTTCAAATCAAAATTATCAAGGTTGAAGAGCATGATACAAAACATCAAGATCATTTATTCTTCTAAACATGATAAAATGTCCACACTAATGAAGTAGAAAACATCGTCCTCTTTCCTCAAATCATCTCGTGAATACAATTGCTTCCTAAGCTATTGCATTCAATATCATTCTCACTTTGTGTTCTCTTGCAGTCAAGAAATGATGCAATTCAGGGAGATATGATGCTTAGAGAGAGGGGCGTTTCTTCCTAATTTATGAGGTTGATGAGTGGGTGAGGAATCTGAGGACTTCGAGGACTTGCACAAAGGATAGGAAGATTCCTGAGAGAAATCCCATGAGGCCCAGGAAGAGTCACTAGAGGATGAAGCCTAAGAAGATTTCTTAGAGGAATCCCATGTGGCCTAGGAAGAGTCCTCAGAAGGTGAATCCTAGGAAGAGATGAATGATGGCCTAAAGATGCCCTTCGTTGAGATGAATTCCACAAAGATGAATGAATTCGTTGAGGGAGCCTCATGGGAATTCCCTTAGAGAACTAAGAACAATGAAGAAAAATCATATACTAGGTCAGGTGACCATGGAAACTCATTAGAAAAGCAGGGGCTCCAAATCCCGTGGCATTGTGAGATATAATGGGATGAGAATGTAGTTGCCACCAGGGTATTTTTTAAGGATTCTAATATTATACTTAAGTATAATATTCTAGGCGATTGTTCTGGATTGAAAAAACATGTTTATAGATAGATAGACGAATATTAAATATGAAACATAAAATTAACACTGAAATGTATAAACTTTGGTGAATATTATCATAAAAAAACATATTTTATGTAAATATAGGTGATATTAGACACCAAATAGCGAATTTATTTTTTGAAAAAAACCCCAAAAATAGTCAATTGGCCAAATTTCGCCACTAAAAATTACCCTAGTTTCCATAGACTACAAACCTGAAAAATAAGCCTTGTACCCTGATTATGCTGAAGGTAAGAGGCCCAATTACAATATTTGCATCGATTGCGTACAACACCACTGGTAAAATCAAGCTCAACAACCTAAAAATAGTGGGCTCTGCAACCAATGTGGAGGTGCTGGTTTCCACAAGCTAAAAGATGAGGATCTTCAGCTCATACTTGATCTCTGAAAGGAGGTGGAAGACGTGAATTTTGGATTGAGCACATGATGCGTATGCAGTAGGCTCAGATGGGAATTCAGATGGGCATCCTTAGTACCTTACATGGAAATAATTCACAGTAGGATGAAGCACCTGTTATCATCCTCTAGTCATTAGCGCAAGAAGCCTTCCCCGAAGGGTGTGATGGAGACATGTCCTCTGCTGGGAAGTAACTTATTATGATAGTGGTCACATCTTAGTATTTTTTCCCCTAGTGGTCTTAGTTTGCGTGCTCTAAGTTACTAATAGGAACCTTAAATTAAGCTAGTTTCTTCATTTTTATTAAATGTAATTTATCGACAGTGTAGTACTTCTTTGCTTAGTCGTAGTAATTTTGCGGCTCATTTTTCATCAGCACCATTATGTAGGGCATGGATAGGCACTGTTCTATAACTAAAATTATAGCTTTCTGTCTATTTTTTGATAACACAATAGCTTACTAACTAAATGAATATCTATTTTTGGCATGAATGGAGTGCGGACTCTCTGTTATGTGTCTAAAATTGTACCTTTTGCTTCTATTTTTTTAATACAAAAGATTACTTTAAAAAAATAGTATCTATGTTGTGGATAAATGGATTATGTTTTGCAACTGTGAAATTGTACATTTTCTCCTTTTTATTAATACATAATTTTACCTAAAAAAGAATGTCTATGTATATTAAAACACTATGAAGATATCAGAGGAGTTTGTTTTTTGAACTCCAATTTTTTTTTCCATGTTAAGACTCAATCACGTTGATCAAAATCTTGTTTAGGGAATCAAGTATTACAGTTTGTAGAACATCAAATTCCAGGACTAGTCATCTTTGGGTGCAGGTTGCATATTTGGAATTGGGAATCAAGTACGATTTCTAAAATCAAAATCCATGCCTAGTCATTTCTAGATACAGGATGCATATTTGGAATATGTACTGTATTATTACATTCTTCTTTCAATTAAAAAATACATTATGATATGGAAAATTGACAAAGATATATTAAAAAAAATACAGATATGGAAAATTGGCATTGATGTTGTTCAGATTAAGTATAATATACAGTCAATATTTTTTTCAGGAACATGATCAATCTTTTCGAAGTACATTGCATAGTTTGTTAGAAATGTTTTAGAATAGTATGTATTGTAAATTTGTAATGTACTATATTATTATGTTCTAATTTAAATTAAAAAAACATACTGATTTATTAATAAACCATCTAGATATGGGAATGGAATTGAGTAGATTAAGTGCATTCTACACTGTTTAAGTGCGATCTTCACTGGTTTTGGCAGGCAAATGATCTACACTATTTTTAATTAAAAAATATCTCAGTTGGGCATGGCTAGATAGTATGTTATGTAACTATGAAATTGTACCATTTACTCCTTTTTTTTAATACAAAACCTTAAAAAAATATATCTATGTATATTAATACACATTGAAGTTCTTATAGGAGACTGTTTTTTGAATTTCCAAGCTATTTTCATGTTAAGACTCAATCACATGGCTCAAAATATTGCTAAGGGAATCAAGTACGATTTCTAGTAGAAACCATTAAATTGGGAATGATGTTGTTCAGATTAAGTACAATGTACAGTGTATTCAGGCACATGACCAAAGTTTTGAAGTACATTCCACATATGGAAATGTTTTGGAATATATATCTTGTAGCGTACTATATTACTATATTCTAATTTAAATTGGAAAAAACATACCGATCTATTAAAAAAACATCAGATATGGAAATGGATCATATCAACGTTTCTCAAGTACATTGCTCGCATATCACATACCTTGAGATAGTTTGAAGAAAAAAATTTGATGTATGGATAATTTTCTTTGACGACGTTATGAGTATGGTGGGTACAACTCATGCAGGAAGTAAGTTAAATGACATCCCATTCAAATTCATATTCTTCATGCATGAATTTTTTTTTAATTTACCCACCATGCTAAATCGGTATTTCTAGTTACCTGCCACCATGACTGAGCCACCCGAATTAAAACCAAATACATTGGATTCCATAACTAAGCTACCTGAATTAACTGCAAACAGATTGGATTCCATGAAAAACAAATTCCTACAACATAATTGTGCCACCCTCGAATTAATTGTAAATGGTTTACGTTGTATAGATATGTTATAGCTGGGGCCCATATTAATTACATAGAAATAAAAAATTAGTTTAGTTGCAAGCTATACACGTTGAAACATGGTTTATTTAATGCAATCAATAATTTTCGAGAGGATTAACCTAAGTTAAACTCAATGTCAGTTGGAATTTTCGGCTGGGTAACTAGGATAGCTTGAAAAAAATATTTCAGTAAATCAAAAAATTGATCGAACACTGTCTAGATTTAATTTTTTCAGGTTACAAAATTTTCCATGAGTTAAGTCAACTACCATTTTAACAACACAACATAATATTTTCAAAATCATGTTTGCAATTATATCCTATCGAAGAGATCATATTTTGACAAAATACATCATCTTTCTATATTCCTTTATTAGTATTCTTAATGAAGTAGGATAGATGCTAATGTTGGGTAGCATGTTATGAAACTAATGAGTTTGCTTGCTGATTAAGATCCCTGGATATGTAAGTTATATTAAAAGCATCAAAGAAATTTTCCATGATGTCCTAAACATCATTTCTATAGGCTCTCATCCTTGGGTGCTTGGTTTGATAAATTTCTCTGACTTGATTTATGATCAGCTCAGAGTCTCCAAAAAACAAATGTAGTAACCTGTAATTGTTTGGTAGCTTGTAATCCAAGGATAAATGATTCATACTTAGAAACATTATTAGTAGCTTCACATTCCAATTTGTATGATAGAAATACTTTTTCACCAACAGGTGAGAGAAGCAAAGCTCCTGCTTCAGAATCGTCTCTAGTAGAGGAGCCATCAAAAAATAAGTTCCATACTTCATTGTTATGGTTTTGAGTGTATTTTTTGATCTGATATTTGAATGCTTCATCCTCAAGAGGATGATTTAGGAAAAAAGAAAAACAACCCATGTATTCTTCAACTTTGTAGAGAGGATAATTCTTTGGACTATTTTGGTCACTTATAACATAAGAGAATTTAGCTTCTCTATACAACCATCTTGTCTCTCCCACAAACACTGGAATGGTGACATTTTTCGTGTCCATATGCATAGTACCTCCTAGCTTCTTGTCCCAAATTCTTGATAGGAGCATGGCATGAATTTTATTTTTCCTGTATTTTGTTGTAAAATTTCTTTAGAAGTCAACATGGAAGCAATCCCATCCAGCAATTGGTAGATCAACAATTTTATGAAGGAATGATGTTCCAGATGTATTTGCAGATTTGTTTTGTAATAATTGTACACGTTTCTTTTTACATAGAAATGAGAATTGAATGTTTATTTTAGTTATCATTATTTTTCAATGAAATTAAGTGAATGCTAGCACTTTGTTTTTTGTTATGCCTACTTTCCTTAGGATCATCATCTCTTCAAGATTATTTTGGAAGATCATGATTACTTATTATTATTTGATCTATTGAGAGAAAGTAGATTTAGATTTGCATACCAAAAGGCTTCTTACAATTTCTCATGATTTTATTCTATCAATTTTCAGAAGTTTTTAAGTCATTTAATATGTGATAATTTATTTAAAAGATTTATCTTCAATTCCATTTATCACATGCTGAACTTCTAAATGCAAACTAAGTTTATGATTAGCTTTAAACTTGCTAATTTGCATGATTTATTAGATATAATTACTTTTCAAATTAGACATTTTTTTAGTTTTATTTCATATTGGAAAGCTATAGCTTAGCAGTTGTGAAATCTATGCGTTTTACCAACTGCTAAATCTATGTGTTTTCAGCTATTGAATTTGCACCACAATTTAGTTATATAATTCATATTAGTTATATTAGATCTTTGGGATTCCAATTGTATGTTTCAGAACTCATATAATTAAATTGTGAGACTCTCTTGTTGAGAACAAACCCATATAGGCAGCGGGGCCTTTGTTCCCATGAGAGTTAGCTATTTCAAACACATCGGGGGATGTGTTAATTTCCTTGTGTGGGTTTTCTCTCCGTATTGGTCTCCAGATAGAAAATCTGGCCAACATGATCTTAAGGTTATTTAATTCTAGTTCAAGGTTAAGGGATGTCCTATCTGAGTCCTTAGAGTCATGTTCAACCTTGTTGGGAATATTTTTATCAGCATGAATTACGGTGGAGTTTTAGCAATTTTTTGATCTTTATGATTAGGTAAACTATTAAATTTAGGAGTAGGAGAAGAGTGAGGTGTTTTTTCTATAGAAAATTTTATAGGAGTTTTGAGAGATTGAGGATGAGTGGTATAAATCATTGGAGAGCATATGGGCCTTAAATCATACTTTCTTTATAGTTCATCCTATAAGCTGTAAAAAAGAAAATGGTATTGACCATCAGGCTAATTCACTCTATCATCCATTTCTTGATAGTCTTGAACTTCATCACATACAAATGAATTCTTGTATTCATCTTGCGTAAGATGAAAAGCCTGAGATTCATCCTACAACCAATTAATCTTCTCCTCTGCTTCTTCATATACCTCCTCTTCAAGATTCTCAAGGAGGTTATTAGTACTTTTATGAATAGGCAGTCAGAGTGGTTGCTCCTCATCCCTTTTCTCCCTGTACATCATATGAAGATTATTTGGTCGACAAAATGGTACATGGTTTCTTGTAGGGAATGGTTTACTAGAGCTAGATCCCTCCATTTCCATTCTAGATAACTTGTTATATATTTATTCCTTATAATATGACATCTAATCAATTTTAGCTTCTTGTGAATCTTTAGCTTCATGAGATGATATAGCCTCTTCTTTACCTTTCCTCTTTTCTTTATGACCGGGATCATTCATCATTTTGATCCTTCCACTAGCTCTCATGTTACCTTCAACATCAATTAAATCATCTTGCATTACGAGTAACGAAGTTGGTTTTATTTCTCTTAACATGATAGCAAAATAATATGGAAAGGCTCCTGCATAAGGATCTCTAGCAACTACTTTAGTAGGTCTAATATCGTTAGGGATTATATAGTACATTAAAATCAACTACATTTTTAGAACTACTTTTCTTGATTGTCGAGAATTCAATAAGATAATATAGATTAGCCCTTTTTACTCCCCATTTTCTCATGAAAGTATTTTCCAACTGATCCATGGATGCAATTGAAGTTGTAGGTTAGGCACTAAGCCATTTTTGAACATCTCCTTCCAAGGATTGGGTGAAAACCCTCATATAAATGTCATCATGATTTACAAATATGTTATCAGTGAACTCCAAGAAGTGATCCATGTGATATTTTAAAAACATTCCTTTACTACCATCATATTTTTTCCAGATATTTAAGATAATGGTCACGCATATCATGGAGATTCACTAGTATCCTTAAAGGCCCATGGAATGAAGTTATCCAATGATGAACTCTAGGTGGTAGTGTTGGTAGATGTCCTCTTCCTCCTCCTAACATCAAATGTTGAAGTATTAAATACTTATCTTGTGTGGTGATGAAAGGTTTAGGTTTTAATGGATTTGGTTGTGAGGACGATTCCCCACTTTCAGTTATAATAAGAGGATCAGTAAAATCAACCAAAGGAGTACTAGGAACCGACCGAGGATAATCATGATGGGGAGTTTCATAAAAAAATAAGATTCAAGGAATTAAGGATCAAAAGTAGAAGGGGAAAATATTCTATGAGTATTACCTAGATATGGTGATTGATATATACCTCTTTGATGTCTCCAAGAAAAAAATGTCATGAGTTGGATTTTGGAAAGTATGTCTACGTCTAGATGCTATATTTTCCTTGGTGGAGTCTTGTTGTAAAGGAAAGTATCCTATGGCTAGGGTTTAAGAGGCCATCAACATACTGGGGTTGAAAGAGAGATGCACAATGTTCAGCAAGCATATATAAGCAAGTTTCAGAGATAAGAAAGGTCCACACCTGATTAACTGAAGGCTGGTCCAAGCTTTCTCTTCAATCCTCTTCTTGCTCCTCTTGCTCCAAGAGATCTGCAAAACGAATTATACCTTCCTCAAACCAATATGACCACATATAAAGCAATGATAATCAAATAAACATGAGATAATAATCTGACTAACATCATCATATGATCATAAACAGAGATTCAATCACACATTGAACAATGATTTGGGGAAGAAGAAGGACATCACATCTTTATTAATCTTGAAAACAACTACAAGTATACCTTCTCTTCAAGTTTGGCACCTCACGAAACCTTGATCCAGTTCTGCTGCTTATCTTCTCCAAAGAACTCAGCCTCCAAGCTCTGCAACACAAGGGGATGACCGCCAGGGCAAAGGTGTGGGAAAAGAGAGCTCCAAATCCTCCAGCATAACAATGCAAAAATTCAAGTCCCCTCTCATGGACCTCCCTACCTCTATTTATATGCTTAAAGAAGAGTTAGGGGTGAAGACAAAGTAGTTACAACAGAAGGATTCAGTTGCATAACTACCCAAACTACCCGAAATTCAAAAGGCATGTTTTTGACATTTTTAAAAGGCATACGCGGGTTGCATAAATGGATAGTTGCATACATGAAAAGTATACATGGGTTTCTAGTACATAAAGTCACGTATACATAGCATACGTGGGCACTACAGAGAGCAACTCGCGTATCATACGCGGGTTTGCCTTAAGGCAAGTCGCATATAGAAAAAAAACTCATTTTTAGGGTCTTTCTAGGAATTTTCAAACTTTGGTGTCTTCTAGAAAGTTTTAGCTAACAGAAATATATTTCCAATGGTGTGGAGATTAGGTCAAATGGAGTTACAAAATGTAAGATATAGGTCCTCCAAGTTAGGTGTTTTTTCAGTTACTTTCAGTGACTTTCATGAAGTGTCGTCATGGAAGTGTAGACATGCGACGAAATCATGGGAAAGTGGTCACAGGCAAAGAAGTGTCATTTTGAGCTATAACAAATTCCCCCTAATGTGTGAGGTTAGAGGGGAAAATGATAGCCGAAATACATTATAAATGAAACAACTGAGTATAGAGAGAGTAGAGAATCCAAGATCAAAAGGCTCGAACAAAGGTACCTGTAAGAGAGATAAATGTCAAAAAAACTGATCTCTGGGACATACAAGTCCATATACAAAACATTTCCATAAATATACAGGTGGATCCAACATATGTATAACTGATGAAACTATCATGGTCGCTCAATATGCAAAAAGGCGCCATATCAAATCTAAAGGAGTCATGGCCACAAATGAACAAGGTGGATCCATACTCAACAATCGATCATAGCCACAAAAATACAAGGTGGATCTATGTCTTAGCAAAATGTCATATAAAGTGTAACAAGGTCTTGCGCAACTTGGGCAATAGCAAAACTGACGATGCTACTGTCGCCCCAAGGTCTTCAATCAAAACCACCCAAAAAAGGTACGAATCCTAACCATGTGAATAAAGGAGTTGAAGTTGAACATGGAGGAAACCATTTGATTACCGGTCAATAATGAAAACCGTTAACAAATGCAAGGGAAACCAACATTAATGAAAATGGTCCCCAAGGTACGAAGTACATTATAACAAGTGTGATTACAAGGACTTGAAGTCGAACACTTGAAGAATCCATCGAGTATGAGACATTAAGGTATTCCCACTGCCCAATAGCGAGGGAAATTTCCACTGATGACAACAATCCCCAAGGTACTGTCATAAAACTCTAAATCTCATTCCCAGAGAAAGAGGTGTTGCAGTCGATAGGAAGAGATCCGTTGGAAGGAAGGAATTAAGGCATCCTTTATCATCCAACATGAGGTAAGTCAAAGACTAATTGGATCTGGAATTGGTACTAAATTTCACGACAAGGAATGCTGAAGACATGATGTAATGAACTGATACCAGGGAATGGCCGACACAAAAGGTCAAGGAAACTGCAGAATGGCCAACAAAGGTTTAATCCTTGAACAGTGAGCACGACACAAAAGTGACTTAGGCAGCTTTTGACACAAAAGGACCAACGAAACAAATCTGCAATGTAGGAGACATTGACAGATTCCCCATATAATTGGAAAAGAGACCAACTGGAGGAGTAAGAAGCTCTGAATCAGGATAAGATCAAAAAACTGGGACCCAACTGTTTATAGACTCAAAACTGGTGC
The DNA here is from genome assembly GCA_001517045.1 of Pseudotsuga menziesii. Taxonomy (NCBI): domain Eukaryota; kingdom Viridiplantae; phylum Streptophyta; class Pinopsida; order Pinales; family Pinaceae; genus Pseudotsuga; species Pseudotsuga menziesii. Next base: position 65,650 of record LPNX011225755.1, on the reverse strand, counting down.
TTTGTTCAAGGAAACAAGACTTGCTACCATGATGTAAAAAACATGTGAATGAACTTCCCTTCCCCTCTTTCTTGTAAAGGTTTAACGAGTCCAAGAAAGCAAACTCGGGACCATCTTCATTTTTGGAAAGCTCAAAGAAAAGAAAGAAGAATGCTTGATAAAGCACTGATTCATGGATTTTACGAGCCCAAACTAGTACATGCTCGATGGTGTTTTCATAGTTTAGAGAGTCTGAAAAATCCAAAGAAGACTCCAGGGGGGTCCTTTTTTGTACAATTTAGTCTCCTGAGGCTGAAAAAGTATAAAACATACCAAAGAAGAACTCTCTTAGCTTCCGAAGAAGTAAGGTGCACCTTTTTCGTATTTAGTCAGGAAGGTCCGAAAAAGGTTAAATTACCACCTACCCAACGCTCCTTCAAAAGAAGCATATAGCCTAAGTTTTACGAGTGTGAAGGAAGGCAAGATAACTCGGAAAGATCCATTTGATTACTAGAAATGGGCTTACAACAATAAACTCGATGATTTGTTCTTTAGGGTTTAACGAGCATGACAAAGAAATAAAGTACACTCAGAATCTTTTTCATGTTTTGGTCTAGAGCATGAAAAAGAGAAAACTAAGCTCATACCGGGGGTTCATTTTCCGTAAGTTTAGTCTCTCAGGTCCGGAAAAGAGATAAACCTATGCCTAAGAATACTCTTCTCAATTCCAAAGAAAAGAGAGTATTCCTTTCTCGTATTATTCCACATGGTCCGAGAAAGCGATAACCTACCACCAATGTGGATGCCCATTCACATATTCTTAACGAGCCTAAATGGACAAGTTTACTCGACAGTCAAGTCTATTTTGAGGAGTCAGACCTAGGCCTAAAGAAACTTAAAATATTTTCTGTGAAGTTTTAAGGAGTCCGGAAAAGTCAACTCGTGGCCTCTTTACTGTTTTTAATGAGCTTGAAGGAGAGCAGAAAGAATGCTCTAAATGCGAGGAGACGAGTGTCATAGATAGGCGAAACTAGTTCCAAGCGCAAGGAACAAACCTATGCATAATGCAAGGAAATTGAGCAAGATAAGGATACTCAGGGAACGTCTCCTCAAGGTAAAGGGTGTCAAGTTGCAAAGGCAAAATGATACAAGGCTTAGCGATGATGAGAACAAAGATGAGGGCTTATACAACGAGCTAAAAGCGTGGAAGCCGGCATCAGGCTCATAAGCGCGAGTAGGGCATATGTAAATGGAATTACGACTTGAATAACAAGGCGAGGCCAGTAAATAGTTGTGAATCGAACTACAAATCCTGTCTCCAAGAAACAACAACATCAAGATCATATTCAGAAGAAACGATATGATGCGGGTCACTTTGGTAGAAAAACTTATGACTTCGCTATCTTCTATAAAAGGTAAAGTCACGGCAGAATCAACCGAAGAATATTCTATGGAACCAAGGCTTGAGGGTTTATAATAAATAAGATCAACCTCAGAAGGAGAGAAAAAATCAACAAGGGATATAGAGTCTGTAGGACCAAACTCAGTATCACAAGAGTTGAAAAATTCATAAGAAAAATCAAACTCGTCAGGATCACTGACTTTCTTTTCAAAGGAAGAGTCAAAAGGCTCAACAAGACCAACATAAGAAGAAAGGTCAGGCTTACTAGAAAAATTAGGGTTAGACTTAGTCACAACTGAACCAACATCCAAAAGAAGGTCAGACTGTATCAAAGACTCTAGGAAGACTTCATCCGAAGGAAGGAGATCATCCGAGATAGGACAAATGTCTAAACTTTCAAATGGATCGATAGAGTGGAGATTAGGCCCCACAGTCTGTATAGGTTGACTCACTTGGTCAACTGCTGGGACCAAGTCCCGATAAGGTAAGCATGAAAACAGAGGCTTCTTCTCAGTAGTAATTGAACGCAAAGGACATGAGGCCACATAGCTCACCTGTGGCGGGGTAGTGTCTATAGAAACACTGGGAATCAATAAAGGAAAGACCTGGTCTCTAGTTGGGTCAGGAGACGGATCAAGAAAATCCAACTGATCGATAGTGACAATTTCTTCTCCATGATTAAAGTACATCACATGGAAAAATGTTGACACCACAGCTTGCATGGCATAGACATAATCACGTCCAAGGAGCATATTAAAGTCCAACGGGTCTTCTATCACCATGAAGTCAACTAAGACGATCTTCCCACCCAAAGTAACAGGTGTTTGATCAAGAATTCCCAAGGCTATACAAGTTCTTCTATCAAATGCCAGTAACTGACTAGTAGTCGACACAACACTGGGAGATCCCATGCCTCGCCAAGCACGAGTAGACAAGATACTAACTGAGGCTCCTTCATCAACAATACAACGAGCAATCGTATATGATTCAACTTTGACCTTTATCTAGAAAGGTGCATCGGAAGGAAGGCGCGGCTCAACTAGGCTATCCCAATCAAAGGAAACAATCTGAGAACTTGGTGGGGGTTGATCTGAAATGAGTTCAGAGCCCCCTCGTTCAGTAAGTTCTGAACTGGTAGTGAAGAAAATGTGACTAGCAGACACTTCACTCTCCAAAGGAAGAGTGGGATTGATCGATACTGGAATCGATTCAACCGCTTCATGAAATTCACTCTCCAAAAGGAGAGTGGGATTGACCAAAGATGACATTGGTTCAATCACATTAGGATCACTCTTCGAAATAAGAGTGGGATCGAACAAATCTGAGATTGGTTCGACCACTTGATCAACCAAAGGTTGAGTAGGTTGTTGAGAAACTATAGGTTGTTTAGGAGAAGGAAATTCTTGAGTCTTGGACCACACTCTTTACACCTCTACGATAGTAGGGCACTGGTGAGTAAGATGATCTCCCTCACATATCTTACAAGGGAACTTAAGTTTGCACTTCGAACGACTAGTTTTCTCAACGGTGTCAACATGACTGGCAGTGGATGATTGTTTTCTCTCAGCATGACCTGCAGAGGCTAAGGGTTTTCCCCCAACATGAACTATAGAGGCTGGGTGACTTGGTCCAACCTGACTAAGAGAGGTTGGTTGTTGAAAAGCTTCATAATTTTCAAAAATAGGATGACCATGAAACCAAACTCTTCGCACCTCCACGATAGAAGGGCATTTATAAGTGAGGTGGTATCCCTCACAAAGCTTAGAAGGAAACTTGGGCTTGTGTTTTTGAACGGGTAGTCTTTTCAACAGTGTCAACATGACTTGCAGTGGTTGAAGGATTGTATTCAGCATGAACCATAGAGGCTGAGAGACTGCCCCCCAGCATGACTTGCAGAGGCTGAGAGACTGGATCCAACATGACTTGCAGAGGTTGGATGGGCACCACCAACATGAACAACAGAGGTTGAATGGTTAGGATCAATATGCTTTGCAGCAGTTGAGTGTGTGCCCCTAGCATGAACCACAGAGGCTGGGTGAATGGATCCAACATGAACAATAGAGGTTGGATGGGGAGGTTCAACTTGAACAACAAAGGTTGAATGGGTGCCCTCAGCATGAACCATAGAGGTTGAGTGACTGGATCCGACATGACCTGGAAAGGTTATAAGGATCCCACCAGCATGATCAACAGAGGTTGGATGGTGAAGATCAACTTGACTTGCAGAGGTTGAGTACTTAGATCCAACATGACCTGTAGAGGTTGGATAGGTGCCCCCAACATGAACTACAGAGGCTGGGTGGTGAGGTTCAACTTGATTTGCAGAGGTTGAACGAGTGCCCCCTTGCTTATGTGCCTTCTTCCTATTCCTCCTTCTTTTAATCCTTTTAGACTGTCGGTTACTAGTATCAGTACTTTCGCCGCAAGAGGTAGAAGGAGGAGGAGAATCAACTACAGGTGAAGGGGAAGCAGTGTTTTGATGCCCTTGATATAAGGATCTTACTTGAGAAGAATCAGGAGCATTCAGGACAGTTGGAGTGGAAAACAACCACACCGGTAGCCCTAGGGTGAATCTAGGTAGATTCAGGGTGGCCATCAAGGGAACACCAATATTCCCCGTGAGAGGAATAGTACAAGTAGTTCCCAGCATGGGGATCTCTTGGTTGGTGTTCGAAGGGGTGTTAGCCATAGTTTCAAACTAGGAGACAAAGTCTAAGTTTGATAGGAAACCAAAATTACAAAGCACACACCTAAAGGCACACTAAGTACAGACAAACCACACAACACTCACTAAAAATTCCTAAAGCCAAACAGACAAATAGGTATAAGATATACTTTCCAAAAGAAAGCTGATAGACAGTTACTTGGTGTCCCTGTAGATGTTCTTAGGCACAAGTGGAGGAATCACCCACCGCCCTCCCACACTCTCTACTGGGGTTACCTTCCAATTCCGTCCAAGGTAAACCAGAAATAGCCTTCCGGTGTACCTGTGTATGAACCCTAAATGTCAAAGAGACTAAAGGCTACCTTAACTATATTGACAGTGTGGGGGGACGGTCGCAAGCCTGATTTGTACGCATGGGCAGGGTAGCTGAGCCCGAAACCCTGTCTAAGACAGAATCCCCATATGCGCAAAAACCTTGGTCTACGCTTTGACAAGGAATCAGAGGGTTATCTCCTCAGTCCAAGTCTCCATGCGGCCTCGTGCTTAACTCCCGTTTGAGAGGAGCTTCCTAGATACAGTCAACGTAGAAAAGGATTTACCTAGTGATTGGCCAACTACGTCTGAAATTTAAACACTTGTGGAGAGTTGAAACTCCCTAATCCACAAGTCTATCCTAAGCTAGTTGGTGTATGACCCTATAAAATAAAACTTACTAATAATTTTTAAATTATATTGTTTATTTTAAGGGCTGTTTTTAGTCAGAGGGTAAATGGCATGAAACTTATGTGGTGTTTTGACTCAAAGTTGAAACAAAACAACTAATCAAAGAGAAATGAAATGCAAAAAGCAAAAAATTATTCTCTTTATTTTTCAAATAGAAAACTTGAAAGCCACAAAAGAACAAATTCTTTTCATATTTTATTTTTTCAAAAACAATGATATGCGAAGCAATCTAGACTAAAAACCTAATCTACATGCATATAAAGAAAACATGTGTTTTTGTCTTTTTCTTTTATAAATGCAAAAGAAAAAACAGCCTATCAGCTAATGCAAGCAAGTACTGTAAGCAAAGAAAATAGACAAGTACTCTTTACTCCAAAAAACAAACCCTAGGTTTCCCTAAAGTTAGATATAACCTCTCTTGAAAGGAATGCTTACAAAGGTAAACAAGCCAACAACTTTGGAATGAAGAGACTAAGCAAAAAGACTGACATAAACAAAGGTCAAGAAGTCCCAAGTATCAATCTAAACCTACAAACAAAGGCTGCTCAGTACCTTGTCCAACAAGGTCAAGCCAAAGAAGGAGGTAGGGGGGGAAAGCAACAAAAACAAGTATATGTTCTTTTTAATTTTCTTTTATAAATGCAAAAGAAAAACTACCTACAAACTAAAAGCATGCAGATAACAAGAACAAAGAAAAAGGAACTTTGCTATACAACCACCAAACAAACTCTAGAATGAACTAAAGTCAGCATAAACCCTACTTGGAAGGAAGTCTTGTATAAGAGACAAGTCAACTAATTTGGCACGGTGAAGTTATCCAGCAAAAGAAGAAGGAGACCAACACCAACAAGCTTCTGAACTCACAAAGATCACTAACAGAGGCTGACTAGAAACATAAGCCAAAAATCATACCAAGCAAAGGAGGTGGGGGAAAGAGCAAAGAGCAAACCCTAATGCTATAAAAGGATTACCACATAGATAAAGAACAACCAAAAAGGGATGACACTAAATCCTTGGAGTCATGCACTTGTAGAGGACACCAAAAGACCTACCAAATAGCCCACAACAGCAGAAAAAAAACAATGAGGAAAAAACACTATTTTAGGGGCATACGTGGGTTGTACTACTGACAAGTAGTGAGCCATACGCGGGTTGCTAATACAGCAAGTCGCATATGAAAGCATACATAGGTTATTATAACTGACAAGTCACGTATCATATGCGGGTTGACAGTATACACAGTCACGTGTACCAAACCAGACACACGACTATTCAGTCATGCAAGTCGCGTATGGGTGGAAAAACTCACAAAAAGGTCAAAAAATGCCTCAGGAAGGCAGGGGAGGTGTTCTATCAGACTTATAAGGTGTTCCTAAGTGGCAAGAAGGACCTGAAACAATGCAAAAGACTAAAATAAAGACATAGAAACCCCAAACAGACAAGGCTATCCCCAACAGAGTTGCCAGTTTTGTTGTAAAGGAAAGTATCCTATAGCTAGGGTTTAAGAGGCCATCAACATACTGGGGTTGAAAGAGAGATGCACAATGTTAAGCAAGCATATATAAGCAAGTTTTAGAGATAAGAAAGGTCCACACCTGATTAACTGAAGGCTGGTCCAATCTTTCTCTTCAATCCTCTTCTTGCTCCTCTTGCTCCGAGAGATCTGCAAAACGAATTATACCTTCCTCAAACCAATATGACCACATATAAAACAATGATAATCAAATAAACATGAGATAATAATTTGACTAACATCATCATATGATCATAAACAGAGATTCAATCACACATTGAACAATGATTTGGGGAAGAAGTAGGACATCGCATCTTTATTAATCTTTTAAACAACTACAAGTATACCTTCTCTTCAAGTTTGGCACCTCACGAAACCTTGATCCAGTCCTGCTGCTTCTCTTCTCCAAAGAACTCAGCCTCCAAGCTCTGCAACACAAGGGGATGACCGCTAGGGAAAATGTGTGGGAAAAGAGAGCTCCAAATCCTCCAGCATAACAATGCAAAAATTCAAGTCCCCTCTCATGGACCTCCCTACCTCTATTTATATGCTTAAAGAAGAGTTAGGGGCAAAGACAAAGTAGTTACAACTGAAGGAGTCAGTTGCATAACTACCCAAACTACCTGAAATTCAGAAGGCATGTTTTTGACATTTTTAAAAGGCATACGCGGGTTGCATAACTGGACAGTCACATACAAGTATAGATAAATATTGATAAATATTAATATTGGTTATGGGTATCTTCTCCTAATCTAGGCATGGCATTGGAGAAGTTATCTTTGTAAGCCATATAGCCTTTCATAGTCTATAAAATAAAGGCATGGCGAGAGTGTGAGACATTCAATTTTGAGCTATTGGTTTTGTAACTTCTTATCTGAGTAATAAAAGTTATGTGTGATCTAGTGCTGATATCTACATGATGTTACAATTTCCAAAATTCTAATATTTATGGATATTAACACATAATGATCCATTGTTGGGAGTTTTTCCATTTAATGCAGTGTTTTCACTAGTGAGTATAGTCTAGGTTTCTAAGTCTAAACAATGCACTATTTTGAGAGGTGTTTAGTTAGTTTTAGTAATGGTTTTGCTCACTAGGATTGCAGAGTTGTGTATCATAAATTAAATTCCAACAAGAAGTGTGTTTATGACACCAAAGTTTTTGTGCAGGATGGTAATGTGAGTTAGTGTTCAGATACCTATGTATATGCATCTTTTTCTAGTATACTTGATGTGATAAAAACTTGTCGTCCTTCTTAGTGACCCATACATCCAAAAAATACATGCAACTATATTCCTCAATTTCCCTAGTCGATTTCATGTATTTATATTTCCTATTGGGATCCTCTTCTCTGATTAACTTAACTACTAAAGGGGATGTACAATAATAATCTCACAATAAATGGTATACCAATCTGACATCTTAGAAAAAATAAAGATAACCCTACTTCAATGGGTGCTTAGTTGGTTAGTAAAGTAAGGGCGTTTCTATTCCCCCACCGTAAAGAAAATTTGAAGGGTGAAAAATATTTTGAAAATATTCATGAAAATAATGTTCCTAATGTCAAAGATCATGTGCTTTCTACATTTGTGACTAAATAAAATGAAGTTAGGGTAGTTCCAAACACTTTTTTGCATCAGAATTCCATTCTAAAGAAGAAAAGAAAGCTCTTGAATAAACATAATGCAAGGTTATCAACTCTACCAGAGAGATCAAATAATCAAATAAAGATAAATATATGCACTGAAGAAGAAAATGTTCTTGAATTATTATCTAGAGTAGATCATCGAAAGAAAAGGACACAAATCAGAGGAAGGAAACTGTGTCAGCCACCAAAGGCTGATAAATATCGATTGTGAATTGAAAAAACATATGTTAATGAATACTATTCACATAAATATGGATAATGAAAGCTACTATGAATTTCAAAACTTATGTTAATGATTACTACTCACTTCCTTTGATGAATGTCGATGCCATATTAAAAAAAATGGTGCTAGAACCTGCACTGTAACAGATGAATTAACTAGATATTGACATTCCCTTATGCCTCTGGAAATTGCCAAAGACCTTAAAAGAAGTTATATAAAGGAATAATCTATGTGGAACAGAGCCCCAACAAAGAAAATAATTATGTGGCATTTTTAATCAAAGGATTAACCGCAAGAATACTTGGAGATGTAAGTACGATCAATAAAACTCTAACCTAGCATCACCATCGGAGCTCAGGATATAATATTGAATGCAACAGAATGTAGGACCTATGATTGAGTCAAATGATTTGAATGTAGAGGATTTTTTTTAAATCCCATATTTACCCAAAGAAAAAGAATTAGACCAAACAGTGTACCACTTGGAACTAGAAGGGACTATAGAGAATTCCATAAAAATACCAAATATATGTAGCAGTGGATAGTCAATAAGAAGATTATTAAGGCCCCTCATATAAGCTAAAAGTATTTTTTAGCTAAACACATGTTTTCATATCCCATGCATTTTCCTATTATAGAACTATTCCCTTCTACCCCCGCGGCCTCCTTTTATAATTTTTTCAACACGGGCACCTCGATCGAGTCCATACCTCGACCGAGTTAATACCTCGGTCGATGGCTGAAAAAAACCTCGGTCAAGGGCTTGATAAAAGCTCGGTCGAGATATTAAAACCTCGGTCGAGGGCTTGTTAAACCCTCGACTGAGGTACGTTTTTCTGTTTTTGCCGAAATGCGCTTGCCAAAAAGTGTTACCCAGGTCCGTGGATTCACCCAAATGAAAAGTATATGTAGGTTGCTAGTACATAAAGTCACGTATACATATCATACATGGGTACTACAGAGAGCAAGTCGCGTATCATACGAGGGTTTTCCTTAAGGCAAGTCTTGTATAGACAAAAAAACTCATTTTTAGGGTCTTTCTAATAATTTTCAGACTTTTGTGTCTTCTAAAAAGTTTTAGCTAACAGAAATATCTTTCCAATGGTGTAGAGATTGGGTCAAACAGAGTTACAGAAGGCAATATATAGGTCCTCCAAGTTAGGTGTTTTTTAGTGACTTTTAGTGACTTTCATGAAGTGTCATCATGGAAGTGTAGACATGTGACGGAATCATGGGAAAGTGGTCACATGCAGAGAAGTGTCATTTTGAGCTATAACAGATGCCCCCTAATGTGTGAGGTTAGATGGGAAGACGATAGCCGAAATACATTATAAAGGAAACAACTGAGTATAGAGAGAGCATAGAATCCAAGATCGAAAGGCTCGAACAAAGGTACCTGTAAGAGAGATAAATGTCAAAAAAACCTATCTCTGGGACATACAAGTCCATATAAAAAACATTTCCATAAAGATATAGGTAGATCCAACATATGTATAACTGATGAAACTATCATGGTCGCTCAATATGCAAAAATGCGCCATATCAAATCTAAAGGAGTCATGGCCACAAATGAACAAGGTGGATCCATACTCAACAATCGATCATAGCCACAAAAATACAAGGTGGATCTATGTCTTAGCAAAATTTCATATAAAGTGTAACAAGATCTTGCGCAACTTGGGCAATAGCAAAACTGATGATGCTACTGTTGGCCCAAGGTCTTCAATCCAAACTGCCCAAAAAAGGTATCAATCCTAACCATGCGAATAAAGGAGTTGAAGTCGAACATGGAGGAAACCGTTTGATTACTAGTCAATAATGAAAACCGTTAACAAACGCGAGGGAAACTACCATTAATGAAAATGGTCCCCAAGGTACCAAGTACATTCTAACAAGTGTGATTACAAGGACTTGAAGTCGAACACTTGAAGAATCCATCGAGTGTGAGACATTAAGGTATTCCCACTCCCCAATAGCGAGGGAAATTGGCACTGATGACAACAATCCCCAAGGTACTGTCATAAAACTCTAAATCTCATTCCCAGAGCAAGAGGTGTTGCAGTCGATAGGAAGAGATCCATTGGAAGGAAGGCATTAAGCCATCCTTTATCATCCAACACGAGGTAATTCAAAGACTAATTGGATCTGGAATTGGTACTGAATTTCATGACAAGGAATACTGAAGACATGATGTAATGAACTGATACCAGGGAATGGCCGACACAAAAGGTCAAGGCAACTGCAGAATGGCCGACAAAGGTTTAATCCTTGAACAGTGAGCATGGCACAAAAGTGACTTAGGCAGCTTTTGACACAAAAGGACCAACGAAACAAATTTGCAATGTAGGAGACATTGATAGATTCCCCATATAATTGGAAAAGAGACCAACTGGAGGAGTAAGAAACTTTGAATCAGGATAAGATAAAAAAACTGGGACCCAACTGTTGATAGACTCAAAACTGGTGCTTTGTTCAAGGAAACAAGACTTGCTGCCATGCTGTAAAAAACATGTGAATGAACTTTTCTTCCCCTCTTTCTTGTAAAGTTTTAACGAGTCCAAGAAAGCAAACTCGGGACCATCTTCATTTTTGGAAAGCTTGAAGAAAAGAAAGAAGAATGCTTGATAAAGCACCGGTTCGTGGATTTTACGAGCCCGAACTAGTACATGCTCGACGATGTTTTCATAGTTTAGAGAGTCTGAAAACTTCAAAGAAGACTCCAGGGGGTCCTTTTTCGTACAATTTAGTATCCTGAGGCTGAAAAAGTATAAAACATACCAAAGAAGAACTCTCTTAGCTTCCGAATAATTAAGGTGCACCTTTTTCATATTTAGTCAGGAAGGTCCAAAAAAGGTTAAATTACCACCTACCCAACGCTCCTTCAAAAGAAGCATATAGCCTAAGTTTTACGAGTGTGAAGGAAGGCTAGATCACTCGGAAAGATCCATTTGTTTACGAGAAATGGGGCTTACAACAATAAAATCGATGCTTTGTTCTTTAGGGTTTAATGAGCATGACAGAGACATAAAGTACACTCAGGATCTTTTTCATGTTTTGGTCCAGAGCACGAAAAAGAGAAAACTAAGCTCATACCGGGGGTTCCTTTTCTGTAAGTTTAGTCCGTCAGGTCCGAAAAAGAGATAAAGCTATGCCTAAGAATACTCTTCTCAATTCCAAAGAAAAGAGAGTGTTCCTTTCTCGTATTATTCCACATGGTCTGAGAAAGCGATAACCTACCACCAATGTGGATGCCCATTCACATATTCTTAACGAGCCTGAATGGACACGTTTACTCGGCAGTCAAGTATATTTTAAGGAGTCAGACCTGGGCCTAAAGAAACTCAAAATCTTTTTCGTGAAGTTTTAACTAGTCCGAAAAAGTCAACTCGCGGCCTCCTTACTGTTTTTAACAAGCTCGAAGGAGAGCAGAAAGAATGCTCTAAATGCGAGGAGACAAGTGTCATAGACAGGCGAAACTAGTTCCAAGTGCAAGGAACAAACCTATGCATAATGCAAGGAAAGTGAGCAAGATAAGGATACTCGGGGAATGTCTCCTCAAGGTAAAGGGTGTCAATTTGCAAAGGCAAAATGATACAAGGATTAGCGATGATGAGAACAAAGATGATGGCTTATACAATGAGCTAAAAGCGTGGAATCCGGCATCAGGCTCATAAGCGCAAGTAGGGAAAATGTAAATGCAATTACGACTTGAATAACAAGGCGAGGCCAGTAAACAGTTGTGAATTGAACTACAAATCATGTCTCCAAGAAACAACAACATCCAGATCATATTCAAAAGAAACGATCCGATGCGGGTTACTTTGGTAGAAACACTTGTGACTTCTCTATCTTCTATAAAAGGTAAAGTCAAGGTAGAATCAACCGAAGAAGATTCTATAGAACCAAGGCTCGAGGGTTTATAATCAATAAGATCAACCTCAGAAGGAGAGCAAAAATCAACAAGGGATATAGAGTCTGTAGGACCAAACTCAGTATCACAGGAGTTAAAAATTTCATAAGAAAAATCAAACTCGTCAGGATCACTGACTTTCTTTTCAAAGGAAGAGTCAAAAGGCTCAACAAGACAAACATAAGAAGAAAGGTCAGGCTTACTAGACAAATCAGGGTTAGACTTAGTCACAACTGAACCAACATCCAAAAGAAGGTCAGACTGTATCAAAGACTCTAGGAAGACTTCATCCAAAGGAAGGAGATCATCCGAGATAGGACACATGTCTAAACTTTCAAATGGATTGACAGAGTGGAGATTAGGCCCCACATTATGTATAAGATGACTCACTTGGTCAACTGCTGGGACCAAGTCTCAAGAAGGTAAGCATGAAAACAGAGGCTGCTTCTCAGTAGCAATTGAACACAAAGGACATGAGGCCATATAGCTCACCTATGGTAGGGTAGTGTCTATAGAATCACTGGGAATCAATAAAGGAAAGACCTTGTCTCTAGTTGACTCAGGAGACGGATCAAGAAAATCCAACTGATCGATAGTGGCAATTTCTTCTCCATGATTAAAGTACATCACACAGAAAAATGTTGACACCACAGCTTGCATGGCATAGAGATAATCACGTCCAAGGAGCATATTAAAGTCCAACGGGTCTTCTATCACCATGAAGTCAACTAAGACGATCTTCCCACCCAAAGTAACAGCTGTTTGAGCAAGAATTCCCAAGGCTATACAAGTTCTTCTATCAAATTCCAGTAACTGACTAGCAGTCGACACAAGGCTGGGAGATCCCATGCCTCGCCAAGCACGAGCAGACAAGATACTAACTGAGGCTCCTTCATCAACAATACAACGTGCAATCGTATATGATTCAACTTTGACCTTTATCTGGAAAGGTGCATCGGAAGGAAGGCACAACTCAACTAGGCTATCCCAATCAAAGGAAGCAATCTGAGAGCTTGGTGGGGGTTGATCTAAAACGAGTTTAGTGCCCCCTTGTTTAGTAAGTTCTGAACTGGTAGTGAAGAAAATGTGACTAGCAGACACTTCACTCTCCAAAGGAAGAGTGGGATTGATCGATACTGGAATCGATTCAACCGCTTCGTGAAAGTCACTCTCCGAAGGGAGAGTGGGATTGACCAAAGATGACATTGGTTCAATCACATCAGGATCACTCTCCGAAAGAAGAGTGGGATTGACCAAATATGATATTGGTTTGACCACTTGTTCAGCCAAAGATTGAGTAGGTTGTTGAGAAACTATAGGTTGTTCAGGAGAATGAAATTCTTGAGTCTTGGACCACACTCTTCACACCTCTGCGATAGCAGGGCACTGGTGAGTAAGATGATCTCCCTTGCATATCTTACAAGGGAACTTAAGTTTGCACTTCGAACAACTAGTTTTCTCAACGGTGTCAACATGACTAGCAGTGGATGACTGTTTGCTCTCAGCATGAACTGTAGAGGCTAAGAGTTTGCCCCCAACATGAACTATAGAGGCTGGGTGACTGGGTCCAACCTGACTAAGAGAGTTTGGTTGTTGAAAAGCTTCAGAATGTTCAAAAATGGGATGACCATGAAACCAAACTCTTCGTACCTCTGTGATAGAAGGGAATTTTAAAGTAAGGTGGTCTCCCTCACAAAGCTTACAAGGAAACTTGGGCTTGTGTTTTGAACAGTTTCAACATGACTCGCAGTGGTTGAAGGATTGTATTCAACATGAACCACATAGGTTGAGAGACTGGATCCAACATGACTTGCAAAGGTTGGATGGGCACCACCAACATGAACAACAGAGGTTGAATGGTTAGGATCAACATGCTTTGCAGCAGTTGAGTGTGTACCCCCAGCATGAACCACAGAGGCTGGGTGAATGGATCCAACATTAACAACAGAGGTTGGATGGGGAGGTTCAACTTGAACAACAGAGGTTGAACGAGTGCCCTCAGCATGAACCATAGAGGTTGAGTGACTGGATCCGACATGACCTGGAAAGGTTATAAGGATCCCACTAACATGATCAACAGAGGCTGGATGGTGAATATCAACTTGACTTGCAGAGGTTGAGTGCTTAGATCCAACATGACCTGTAGAGGTTGGATAGGTGCCCCCAGCATGAACTACAGAGGCTGGGTGGCGAGGTTCAACTTGACTTGCAGAGGTTGAATGGGTGCCCCCTTGCTTATGTGCCTTCTTCCTATTCCTCATTCTTTTACTCCTTTTAGACTACCGGTTACTAGTATCAGTACTTTCACCGCATGAGGTAGAAGGAGGAGGAGAATCAACTACAGGTGAAGGGGAAGCAATGTTTTGATGCCCTTGATATAATGAGCTTACTTGAGAAGCATCAGGAGCATTCAGGACAGTTGGAGTGGAAAACAACCACACCGGTAGCCCTAGGGTGAATCCAGGTAGATTTAGGGTGGCCATCAAGGGAACACCAACATTCCCCGTGAGAGGAATAGTACAAGGAGTTCCCGGCATGGGGATATCTTGGTTGGTGTTTGAAGGGGTGTTAGCCATAGTTTAAAACTAGGAGACAAAGTCTAAGGTTGATAGGAAACCAAAATTACAAAGCACACACCTAAAGGCACACTAAGTACATACAAACTACACAGCACTCACTAAAAATTCCTAAATCCAAACAGGAAAATAGGTATAAGATATACTTTCCAAAATAAAGCTGATAGACAGTTACTTGGTGTCCCTATAGATGTTCTTAGGCACAAGCGGAGGAATCACTCACTGCCCTCCCACACTTTCTACCGGGGTTACCTTCCAAGTCCATCAAATGTCAACCAGAAATATCCTTCCGGTGTACCTATGTATGAACCCTAAATGTCAAAGAGACTAAAGGCTACCTTAACTATATTGACAGTGTGGGGGGATGGTCGCAAGCCTGATTTGTATGCATGGGCAGGGTAGCTGAGCCTGAAACCCTGTCTAAGACAGAAACCCCAGATGCGCAAAAACCTTGGTCTACGCTTTGACAAGGAATCAGAGGGTTATCTCCTCAGTCCAAGTCTCCATGCGGCCTCATGCTTAACTCCCGTTTGAGAGGAGCTTCCTAGATACAATCAACATAGAAAAGGATTTACCTAGTGATTGGCCAACTACGTCTAAAATTTAAACACTTGTGGAGAGTTGAAACTCCCTGATCCACAAGTCTAGCCCGAGCTAGTTGGTGTATGACCCTATAAAATAAAACTTAATAATTTTTAAATTATATCGTTTATTTTAAGGGCTGTTTTTAGTCAGAGGGTAAATGGCATGAAACTTATGTGGTGTTTTGACTCAAAGTTGAAACAAAACAACTAAGCAATGAGAAATGAAATGCAAAAAGCAAAAAAATATTCTCTTTATTTTTCAAATAGAAAACTTGAAAGCCACAAAAGAACAAATTCTTTTTATATTTTATTTTTTCAAAAACAATGATATGCTATGCAATCTAGACTAAAAACCTAATCTACATGCATATAAAGCAAACATGTGTTTTTGTCTTTTTCTTTTATAAATGCAAAAGAAAAAACAGCCTATCAGCTAATGCAAGCAAGTATTGTAAGCAAAGCAAATAGACAAGTACTCTACACCCCAAAAAACAAACCCTAGGTTTCCCTAAAGTTATATATAACCTCTCTTGAAAGGAAGGCTTACAAAGGTAAACAAGCCAACAACTTTGGAATGAAGAGATTGAGCAAAAAGACTAACATAAACAAAGGTCAAGAAGTCCCAAGTATCAATATAAATCTACAAACAAAGGCTGCTCAGTACCTTGTCCAACAAGGTCAAGCCAAAGAAGGAGGTAGGGGGGGAAAGCAGCAAAAACAAGTATATGTTCCTTTTAATTTTCTTTTATAAATGCAAAAGAAAAACTACCTACAAACTAAAAGCATGCAGATAACAAGAACAAATAAAAAGGAACTTTGCTATACAACCACAAAACAAACTCTAGAATGAACTAAAGTCAGCATAAACCCTACTTGGAATGAAGGCTTGTATAAGAGACAAGTCAACTACTTTGGCACGGTGAAGTTATCCAGCAAAAGAAGAAGGATACCAACACTAACAAGATTCTGAACTCACAAAGATCACTAACAGAGGCTGACCAGAAACATAAGCCAAAAATCATACCAAGCAAAGGAGGTGGGGGAAAGAGCAAAGAGCAAACACTAATGCTATAAAAGGCTTACCACATAGATAAGGAACAACCAAAAAGGGATGAAACTAACTCCCTGGAGTCATGCACTTGCAGAGGACACCAAAAGACCTACCAAATAGCCCACAACAACAGAAAAAACAACAATGAGGAAAAAACACTGTTTTAGGGGCATACGTGGGTTGTACTACTGACAAGTCGCGTGTCATACGCGGGTTGCTAATACAGCAAGTCGCGTATGCAAGAATACATGGGTTGTATAACTGACAAGTCATGTATCATACGTGGGTTGACAGTATACATAGTCGCGTGTACCAAACCAGACACGCGACTGTTCAGTCATGCAAGTCACGTATGGGTGGAAAAAATCACAAAAAGGTCAAAAACTGCCTCAAGAAGGCAGGGGAGGTGTTCTATCAGACTTAAAAGGTGTTCCTAAGTGGCAAGGTGGACCTGAAACAATGCAAAAGACTAAAAGAAAGGAGAAACCCCAAACAGACAAGGCTATCCCCAGTAGAGTCACCAGTTCTGTTGTAAAGGAAAGTATCCTTTGGCTAGGGTTTAAGAGGCCATCAACATACTGGGGTTGAAAGAGAGATGCACAATGTTCAGCAAGCATATATAAGCAAGTTTCAGAGATAAGAAAGGTCCACACCTGATTAACTAAAGGCTGGTCCAAGCTTTCTCTTCAATCCTCTTCTTGCTCCTCTTGCTGCAAGAGATCTGCAAAACGAATTATATCTTCCTCAAACCAATATGACCACATATAAAACAATGATAATCAAATAAACATGAGATAATAATCTGACTAACATCATCATATGATCATAAACAGAGATTCAATCACACATTGAACAATGATTTGGGGAAGAAGAAGGACATCAGATCTTTATTAATTTTGAAAACAAGTACAAGTATACCTTCTCTTCAAGTTTGGCATGTCACCTAACCTTGATCCGATTCTGCTACTTCTCTTCTCCAAAGAACTCAGCCTCCAAGCTCTGCAACACAAGGGGATGACCGCCAGGGCAAAGGTGTGGGCAAAGAGAGCTCCAAATCCTCCAGCATAACAATGAAAAAATTCAAGTCCCCTCTCATGGACCTCCCTACCTCTATTTATATGCTTAAAGAAGATTTAGGGGCGAAGACAAAGTAGTTACAACTGAAGGAGTCAGTTGCATAACTACCCAAACTACCCAAAATTCAAAAGGCGTGTTTTTGACATTTTTGAAAGGCATACGTGGGTTGCATAACTGGAAAGTCATGTACACGAAAAGTATACGTGGGTTGGTAGTATAGAAAGTCGCGTATACATAGCATACATGGGTACTACAGAGAGCAACTGGCGTATCATACGTGGGTTTGCCTTAAGGCAAGTCGCATATAGACAAAAAACTCATTTTTGTTGTCTTTTTGGGCATTTTCAGACTTTGGTGTCTTCTGGAAAGTTTTAGCTAACAGAAATATCTTTCCAATAGTGTAGAGATAAGGTCAAACAGAGTTACAGAATGCAATATATAGGTCCTCCAATTTAGGTGTTTTTTCATTGACTTTCAGTGTCTTTCATGAAGTGTTGTCATGGAAGTGTAGACATGCGATGGAATCATGGGAAAGTGGTCATAGGTAGAGAAGTGTCATTTTGAGCTATAACAAGTATCTAGGTGAATTTTTTCAACCAACAATGAAGTTCTTTTTCACCTCAAGAAACTAGAGTGTATGATTTTCATTATCCTAGGGAAAAATACTTTTTTCCTTCGATCCCCAGCAATGGCGCTATTAAAGATGTTGGACCCTAAAATGTTTTGAGGCTCATTTTAGAACTATGCGAGGGCATCAATAATTTTATTTTTTGTAAATTGAATTTTTCTTACAACAATAGGAATACTAATCTTTAAAATCTCTCAACATATATATTGATTGTGACCAACCTGGTTATTACATGTAATCAAGAAAAGGGGGGCACTGATGGCCATCGTCATGACTACAGATATTGATACAGAAAATAATGTGTATGAAAACATGAGAAGAAGTACCAATACAATAAATTTATTTCTCACAAATCAAGAATGCATGATGAGAAAATGAATTCAGTAGCTTAAACACATAATGTAATGAACATAATGTCAAGAACTAAGACATTCATCACATAACTTGTACCAAATCAGAGATAAAAGTCTGTCAAGTTTATATTATATTGTCTGCGTCATTACGTGGAGAATGAAAGGGATGGACATACAAACTAAAATAGGTAACAATCTATAATATCCAAAAGTATGAATCCACAGTGTTGGATCAAAAAAACAGATATGGATCACTCAATACAATTTCTTGATCAAAACAATTTCCTTTATAAGTTACTCTTCTCTAAACAATAGGCCAACCTTTGTTCAATAGGGCTCTATCCTTATTTATAGCCATAGATTTACA
Organism: Pseudotsuga menziesii; assembly: GCA_001517045.1. Lineage (NCBI taxonomy): Eukaryota > Viridiplantae > Streptophyta > Pinopsida > Pinales > Pinaceae > Pseudotsuga > Pseudotsuga menziesii. The sequence continues at coordinate 46,950 of LPNX011225755.1, read as the reverse complement.
AAAAAGTTTCTAATAATATTAACTTACAACAATAGTTCATTTGGTCACAAAAATTTCAGTTACAACAAATTAATAATAGCAATAAGTGTCGACATCAACATTGTTGATGATCCTGATAAGTGTTGGACTTGCCTATGGAATGCTGGGACTACCGATTCCCTAATCATTGGTTCGAATACTGAGGTGGAGCTTGGAAAAATTACTGTCCTATCACTTGAGTAAACTACTATGGTGACAAAGGTATTTGAAGATGAAGGGGAAGCTTGTGAAGAATATTTCATAGTAAAATATGGTGTGAAAGTTTTTACTGTAGGTAAAAACCAGTAGCTAATGTTTGGTGGGTAAGAAAACACAAAGAGTTTGGCTACATAAATTTGATTTTAACAAAAACAAGGGAATGGTCAGGTTTAAATATAAAATTTAGGTTCCTTAATGAAAATCCATGTGTCAGGGTTTGATAGGTAATTGAAGCTGGAGGTAGGTTTGGTACTTAATTATGAGACTATTGTATGGAGAAGAGGGGACACGTGGAGATATAGCATTGGCTACATAATATATGGTGCACAAGGTGAATCACAAAACCAAATACTACTTCAAGGTCGGAGGAAGGAATAATGAGACTTATTTTGTGATCATGAGTCCCTTAGAGAGTGCCACGTGTTTGTGTTGGGTTTCATTTAGGTTCCACGATATTGAAATAACTAGTGAGCCATTTCTGGTCTGGGTTAATGAAAGTCATAGATATGCAATACCACAATATTTGCAACATCACAATATCTTAGTGATCTAATGAATGATTGTACTTTGGAGACCCCATTACCAAATGTCAAACTATCATTTGTTAGGAACTGATTTGACGAAGTAATTATTTTGACACCTATGATACGTCTTCACAACTTTCGGGCCTTAGATGGTTTAAGGATCGAGAAAAGGTGGTATTATTGAAACCATTTGTTCGATACTGAACTCCTATGACGATGACATGTGTTTAGACTAGTACTTTTTTAGGCCCAGTGTCGAAAATTAAAAAAACGATCATGTAGTGGAGCTTGAGTGTATTTGAGCCATTGATTTGTAAAATGGTTAGATCGTGATCTTGAACTCGTATCCTGCATCTTATGAACTATGCTTGTGCCATATTTTTCTAGTGTATGAAAGGATATTCGTACCACCCTTGACCATAACTACAACTCCACCATAAAAATTGTACATTTGTATTATGAAACCTTTCCTTTTTCTCTAGATGTAAAATATATCACCAACATAGGGGATCAAGCTTGTTTGAAGCGTCTTACTGGAAATGAAGTATTTTGAAAGACTTGAATATTGTTAGTGACAAAGAAAAAATTGTAGACCCAAGGACAAAGTTTGTGCTATTAAGAAATCAGCTTGAGAGGATATTGTTGAATTCTCATTTGGACAAAGCTATTAAAGTTTGAGGTAGAAATATTGAAGCATAAAATTGCTGTGTTGATGGCCATTGAATTGTGATATCAATGATGCAATGAAAGAATGTCAAGAAATAATTTGTCATTTTTGCTAGGAGCCGAGAAGAATAATATTGTGATTCGGTACACTTCTCCATTAATAGGTTGTATCATGTTTGCAATATGGGACTTGAATTTTCGGATTTGTGTCCTCACATATTAGTTGGAGTTGAGAGTTGGAAGTTGGGTCCTACACTTTAGAGTTGGATCTTTCCTCATTCAATTGGAGGTGAATAAAATTGAAGATTGTTGTATTCTCCCAGATTGTGTATTCTAGGAATAATCAATGTAATGTATTGAACATTCTAGATATATATGTTGTGTACTCTCTTGTTGTTGCTGTATAACTTCTATTGATAAGTTTTGATTAGAGGTTAAGGAGTTAATATTTAAGAGTTAATTAAGGGTCAAGGATACATGTGCTTAATTGCTTAGGGGTTTATATGGGGTCAAAGACTAAGGTATTAGGGATTACAGGTTAAAGGGTTAAGGTTTAAGGGGTAATTAAGGGTTAAGGGATAATGGTACTTACTGGTTTAGGGGATTATAAGGGATCAATGGATTAGGGGTTTACAGATTATTGGTTATACAAGGGATAGGGGTACATAGTGTTATATTTTATTAAGACCTGATTATATTATCTAGGATCTTTATCTGAAAGAATAATAAGTACAAAAAATGCATAAGATATAAAAATTACACAAGACACAAAGATTTTCATTAGGGAAACCATAAAGGAGAAAACCCCGCAAAATTCTTCAGAATAGTAAGATGATCAAAAGCAGTAATAAGAAAAGTTAAGCAACTATCTTTCTCTCCTCATGTGACTGTCTCTCTCTCTCAAACACCTTAGAGAGTGTGTGAGGTGTGTATAAATGAGGGAGAGTGCCTCCTTATTTATACCCTTTCAAGTCACTGACCACAATAATAATCAAGCCTACATGTCATCTAACATGGGGCCCAATTGTTTTAGAGAGACCACAATTACATATCACCTATTACATGATGTTACACTGGGGACTATTTCCCCGACTTACAATAGAGGCTGTACCTCAAGGTCTAGACATAATTTAGACATCTCGTAAAGGGGTAACACACATCCCCAATGGGGGTACAACAACATACAATGATAATATAAATTAGAATATCTTATGAAGTTACAAATACATCAACACTCCCTCTTAACTAGGAAGGTATTCTCTCTCTATACAATCATCAACACATTTGGTCAGGTCTTCATCGCATCATCATCATCACAGAGTCATAGAGTCTTCATCATAGCTGCTACCATCATCTTCTTATAATTTTATCATCATCCCATACTATCTATCATCAAAATAGTGCCAACCCTATTTCATGCTTGATATAGGCCTAGTCCTCTGCTAGGTGTTCATCTATAGTGCCAGCCCTTTTTCATGTTGGATGTAGGCCTAGCCCTCTACCAGGTATTCATCATCTCTGTGAGAAAACCACCAAGTAGGTACATATCAAGACTTATTATATTCCTCTTTCAAAACCTGCAGGATCTCCTAGGACTGATTATATGCCACTGCAAAACCCAAACGAGGATCCTAGGTCTGATTACATGCCTTGCAACACTTGTGTACCCTACTATTACCTCATAATATTTAGATCATATCATTGTCACATGGAGCACAACCCAGATACACCTAACACAACAATCATATTCATTGGCATAGTAGGACAAGTCTACTACCATCCAGGAAAAGGATTCCAGCACTTACATCCACCAGCACCGTAGGAAACACCTACTACCATCTAGGAAAGGCTCCAACACCTAAATCCACTGGTATGATCGGACACACATATTACCATCTGGGAAAGACTCCAGCACTTATATCCACTAGCATGGTAGGCCACATGTACTACCATCTGGGAAAGGCTCCAGCACTTACATCGACCGACATCATAGGACACACCTACTACCATCCGGGAAAGGCTCCAAAACTTACATCCACCGGCATGGTAGGACACAACTACTACCATCAGAGAAAGGATCTGCACTTACATCATGACCATGGGAGGCCAGAACTGCCACCATGTCGAAAAGGCTCATGTGTATCTGCGTCTTCCAGACTCATCACTTCCCCTTGGAAGGAACCTCAATCTGAAGTACACCAAGATTCTCTCTGAAGTATTCAAACTTTTCTCTGGCCATTTCTAGCATAGAATCACATCAAGACTGATTACGTCCAAGGAGAGCCTGCGAGCTTTTCTAGGACTGATTACATCGGAGGACAACTTATAGGACTGATTACATCTGAGCAACCTATGAGCTTCACCAGGATTTTATGCTCAGAAAACCTGTCTCACTGACTATGCTAGAACTCATCACTCCCTCTTTCGAGAGATCTCGATCTGGATCACATACTGGAGCTTCACTGTTCCTCTCTGCATCATACAAAATTGCAAGTCATATCAATCAAATGAAATAGTATCTTTCAAAATAAACATACTACCTCACAAATAGTCAATAAAGTGGCCACATATTTTTCCTCGACTGTACTCAGCACCATGCAAGACTCCATCTTGCCAAACTAGTATCCCACACTAGATCTCAAACTGAAGAAGCAACTCAAGGTTCTCTTCTTCTCAATGTCTCTACCAATGCGAATCAACATAACCATGGAGGTTAGTCTTCTGATTCATATCATACTTGATCCCATACTCAACTGTACCTTTCAGGTACCTCACTGCATGATTTGAAACTAGGTGAGCATGTCTTGGATCTGTCAAGAACTGGCTCAAGTTGATCACAACAAAGCATGTGTTTGGTCTTGTATTTGTCAGGAACATCAATGAAAAAATCATCCAATGATACATCGTGGCATCAACCGTCTCTAATGAAGAATCACTCAATAGCTTCAGGTTCGATGCCATAGGTGTGTCCATGGAATTGCAGTCCATCATCCCAAACCTCTTCAGGTTATTCATTGCATACTTAACTTGTTCAAGGGAGATTCCATCCGCACTTTGCCACACCTCCATGCCTAGAAAGTAGTGTATCATACCGAAGTCCTTCATCTCAAACTCGGTAGCAAGTCTCCTTCCTGTATCTTTAATGAGATCCTATTTTCCTTTCAGGAACATGTCATTGACATATAACAGGAGTATCACTAGTATTCCCCCTTCAACCTTGAAGTAAAGGTTGGAATCCTCTTTACTCTCAGTAAATCCTAGAGCCATCAGTAAGCTATCCATCATGTCGTACCATGTTGAACCTCAGGATCTTCTATAGTCACTCCCTCTGAAGAGGATCATCATTCTCCCTCTTCCTTTCGTATTCTATGTATTGAAACACTTTTAATTGACATGGCAAGTAGATTTCTCTACTACTAATATTCTATGTATCCATCTAGGGTCACTGGATACCAAGATCCTCTATCTTGAACTTTGTTGAAAATTTATTCTCGCACCCATCTGTGAGCTTGTACAATGTTTTCTTTAATTTGCACACATGATTCTACCTGTCATGTGTCTCAACTCCCAGTGATGGTTCTACATATACTTCCTTGTTGATTACATCATTCAAGAATGCTATCTTGATTTCAGCTTATCTATCTCCCATCTCATACCTATACGCATGGATATAATGGAAGTGTACCATGTCATTGGTGCAAATGTCTCTTCGTAGTCTGTGCCTTCTTTTTTTGAGAAGCCTCGTGCTACGAATCTTTCCTTGTATCCCAAGATGCTACCATCTACTGCATGCTAGATCTTGTAGATCCATATGGAATACACTACAGACTTCGCTTCTGGTCTTGACACTGCATCGTAGACATCATTCTTATTGAACTGGTACTATTTGATCATAGTATTGTTCCCTTTCTTCTTGTCTACCTCTTCATAGCTGGAAGGCTCTATATCAATGATGTTACTTAACAATGCCACATAGCTAGAGTGTGCCTGAGGCCTCTTTCTTTATTTGGAAGTATCATCATAGTATTCTTCATCTTGGATTATTTCTCGTGCCCAAGGTGGTCTTCATTTCTCAAGGTGTATCTACCATTCTCACTATATTCTTCTAAATCTCTTTCATTTTCTATGGTGTCCTTGACTCAAGAAGCTTCAGGTTCCTCTTCTGAACTGTTGTCACTTGTTCTTTGGAATGATCTACAGGTCAATTTCATTTGCATGATTAGAAACATATAATAATTTCCAAAACATATTAATAGTGAAAAATATATGTCACGTAGGTATGAAACTATTTTAGCCAATGCTACAACATTCATCCATATCATGTATACATACAATAAATTCTAGATGCATTCTACCCTAATGTTATTAAGAGTGTTTACTACTCCTAATATGCTAGTAAAGAGGTTTCAATCTAGATAAGTAGTAATGGAATGTTGTACAACATCATTGACTTCTTACCCATCATGTGCAATCGAGTAGTATAAATGAAAATACTCAAACATGCATAACACATCAATTGAATATAAACAAATGCATAACCAAACAATATCATGAAATGACAATTGAATACTTATCTTTATTTGTTTCATGGGTAGAATCCTTCTTTAGCCTTCATCTTCATCATCTTCTTCATTCATAACATCATCATTTCTTATCCAAATGCTAAGATGGATAAGAGGTTCTTCAAGAATTGAGTCCTTCATGTTCCTCATCACTTGAGGGATCTTCTTTGAATCATGAGAGCTTGATATTTAGTTTCTCCCATCTTCTCTTCTCTTATTATGAGTCAAGCTTCTTCTTGTGTGCAGTCTTCTCAGAGTCTGCTGAAGGTAATCACTTCCTTCTTGCACACATTCCTCGAATGAATGAATCCCATGATCCTAGGAGGCCATTGAAGGTGGTTATAACAATATCTTGTTCTTCTTTGATTGCTTCGTCATAACATCGAACACTTCCTTTTGGTGTCTTCAAGGATGACACATGAGGGATGACATGATCTTTAATAGAATTTGCAATGATTCTCTTGGATTTAGCCTTAGCCTCATCTCCCTTTGGCTCTTAGAACTTCCTTATTGAAATATTGATCCAAGTCAATTTATTTAAGGATCACAGAGGTCCTATAATTCCATACTCGAAAGTTGGTATCTTAACCAAGATTATCATCAAGCTGTTGTGATTAGTCATTTTGAAATGAGAATCTCAAATGTAAATAAAAAAAGTTTAGATCTTACCGATTTGAGGTGTCTGTCCTAGTTCCGGAGCTGGCTGATCTAGGGATTGTCAGAGAAACCATAATTTTCAAAACTTGGAATTTAAAAATTCTTATTGGATATAAAGATGGTCCTCTTCAAGGCGAGCTGTCCAATGTACTCCTTTTTTGAAAATAGTCGAGGGAAGCTCTCGGAATAGGAAGCCCTAGTTTTACAATTTCTTCTACATAAGTGACTGATATTGATTGTATTGTATCTTTGACGTTTTGGATCATTAAGGTCTGAAACTTCTTATTGTGATAGCTTGATGAGTCCTATTTCCAACACCATAGGTTAAAACAAAAATGAAATCTACAAGTGGGACTTATTTAGATTTTTCCAAGGTGACTGTTTTGGGGATTGTTCAGCATAGCGAACTTGTACAGGCTACCACATGTCATTGTTTCACATTCTGGGTCTTAAAAGCGACCACTGAAAATAAAGTAAGTTCTCTACCTGGAAAATCTTGTGAAATTTCGTTTGGACCTTCCTAGCTGGAGATATAGCAAATCTCCTTAGGTCACCTATTTATAATTGTATTCCAGAGGAGGCTGGAACCTTGATTTGGAGGAACCATATCTCCTGATGTATAGAGAATCTAAGTCTAAAACTTTTACACAGTGTACAACACGAATTTATCTTTTGCCTATATAAATTTCCTATTTTAATCCTTCTCCAATCTCACGTTATAACGAAAGTCCTAGGATTACTAAATTCATTCTTCTAGGGTTTTCACGCATGAAACCCTAATTTCCATTAGTTGCCATTGCAGTTGTATTTCGGCTGTACAATGAAACTTCTCTGATTCAAAAAATGATACCAAAAATATATTTTCCCTATTTAGGTGAGTTATCCTAGCCCTCCTTTCTTGATGATTTGTGGATAGAACACCTTCAACTAGGAAGCCCTAGTTCCCACAGGTGCACAGTGCCTTCTTTCAGAGAGGCTTTGATACCATGTTAGATTTTCTTAATATCTGATTATATTATCTAGGATCTTTATTTGAAAGAATAACAAGTACAAAACAATGCATAAGATATAAAAGACACACAGGACACACATATTTTCATTGGGGAAACCATAAAGGAGAAAACCCTGCAAACTTATTCAGAATAGTAAGATGATCAAAAGTAGTAATAAGAAAAGTTCAGTAGCTATCTTTTTCTCCTCCTCTAACTGTCTCTCTCTCAAACTCCTTAGAGAGTGTGTGAGGTGTGTATAAATGATGGAGAGTGCCTCCCTATTTATACCCTTTCAAGTCACTAACCAAATATAAGACTCGAGCTTACATGTCATCTCACATGGGGCCCACTTCTCCTAGAGAGACTACAATTACATATTACATGATGTTACACTAGGGACTATTTCCCTAACTTATAATGGAGGTTGTACCTCAAGGTCTAGACACAATTTAGACATCCCATAAAGGGGTAACACACATCCCAAATGGGGGTACAACAACATACAATGAAATATACATCAGAATATCTTCCGAAGTTACAAATACATCAACACACATGAGTTTTTATTGTATATGGAATAGCTAGCTGTTGTGAGAGAAATAATAAAAGACAACAAATCAATGATGAATCTTGTGAAATTTATCAAGATTTTTATGAATAAGTTGGAAAAATATCGAAAACTTGTTATTTTTCTTGACATGTAGAAAGAGAGAGCCTTTATTTTTATTAACATGTTGAAACTAGGGGCCATATAGTTAAAATAATATGTGGATTCTAATATGCAAGCTAGATAGTATTGAACTAGAGAGAGTGAGTGTAATATACCCTAAAGAAACCTACATGAATGGAAGTTTTTTTTGTATGGAATAGTGTCCCAATGTGTTCTATAGAAGGTGTTTTAAATTCCATTGATGCAATTGATCCTCCAACTCTTAGATAAGATCATCTAAATGTGGAATTTGAAAGGGTACTTTTAGGTCCTACACAAGATAGATAGTTGTCAGTGTAAGGTTTGTATTTTTTGAGCGGGTTAGATTCTTAGGGACAAGAAATAAACCCAAATTATATTCTACCTAGAATCATGAAACTAACCAAATTAATGGAGTACCACTACAAGGATAGGGAAAACAAGAAATATGGACATGTCTCAATCGATAGAATATAGTTGTTGTTCCCTAGTGCATAACCCACATGATTTTTTATATTGGATGCTCTTTTTCACCATATAGTGTCAATAAATAAGCCAATATTAATTATGAGGAAATGATTGTATGGGAAATTAATTGATTAGGAATACACATTGATCATGATGGTGTACATCTACTTGAGGGAATGCGGGAGGTGGTCAGATTGGGGGGGGGGGGGGCATTTTGGAGCCTCATATGCTCCTTAATTTTAAAGTTGTTCCCATCTATCTAGTCACATATTGTATTCATAAAGGGGTTGATCCGAGTTTGATTACTACTCTATTAATTGCTTTAATTTTACAATAGTGTACATGATTATATAGGATGTTGAGATGCTTGGGTGACTACCCATTACGTTCAGTTAAAAATAAGCTAGAACGGTTTAGAATTTCAACTGTTACTCATGGCTGAAAATAGAGAGACAATATTTCGTAGTCATGTAGAGATGCTGTAGTCGACGATGCATGTCAATATACAAAACCTGTAGAGGTTGTGTCGAGGTTCGGACTTGTCAAAGTCTATACTGAACTTGTTGAAGTCGAAAACATGCCAACTGTTGGGTGGATCATTCCTTCTTCCTTAAGAAAAAGTGGTCCCCATTGTTTTCTCATTCAAGTGAGCAAACTTGTTGGTGAGTTCAGTAGAAAAGTACCACTTTCCTTGGGACGATACATTTCTAGATTTAGACACTTGAAACAAGGGAATGGAGTTCATCCTTGTATGGCATATGCGTTGTCCCATGATGGTGTCATAAGGAAGAGGTTCCTGAAAATATGGATGTATGTCTTAGAGTTATATTGTTTGCAAGTCATTTTTCTCCAACAAGGGTGCATTCTATGGTTAAAGTAGATTTACATTGAACAATGGATGCAAAACCAAGCATGAAGGAATGTCGAGCTGGAAAGCATTTTATCCAATATTCTTAAGGATACTGTACATACCATATCACAAAGGTTTCAGATTTCTGTATGGATTAGTGAAATGCTCCTTCTTTCGATGTAACCAGACTTGAGGCCTTAGCTTTAACAAGAGCTCACTGCAACATTTCTTATGATTACTTATGAATGTTGTAGATTTGATCACAAAACTTCAATGCTTTTTCAACTTCTCCTCCTTTGAATTTGGTGTTGTTCGACTCTGTCGATGGACTAATAAAGTCGATAGGCGCTGAGGGTTGAAATCAATAACATATATTGAATGGAATCTTTCCTGTAGAGTTGTGTTGAGAAAAATTGTAACTATGTTGTATGTACGAAAGACATTCATCCCATGCCCAATGACGCTTGTGGTTATACATGCAAAGAAATTGTACTACCAAGCGATTCACAACTTCTGTCTGTCTGTCTTTCTGAGGATGGAAAGTTGTTGAAAAAGAAAGTCTCGTGTCGATCTTTTTCCAGAGAGTCTTCCAAATATGCCGACAAATATTGCATCTCTGTCAGAAATAATGGTCGTCAGAAGGCCATAGTGTTTCCAAACATGTTCAAAGAAGAGATGAGCAGTTTGTTGTGTTATTGTAGTCTTCTTGAATGGAATTAGGATAACCATCTTGGAAAATCCATCGAATACTACTAAGGTCACATCATGCTAATGTTTCATAGTAGGATATCCTGTCATCTAGTCCATAGAAATAGATTTTCATGGTCAACTAAGAACCGAAAAAGGCATGTAAATTCCTTATCGTCTATTTGACAGTTTAGCAATGGCACAAATCACGCATGATCAAATGTACCTGTTGACATTAGATTCAAGTGAAGTCTAGTAAAAATAATTTTGGAGGATGAAAAGGGTATTTTCTACTAAGAAATGTCCTACAGTCTTGCTGTAGTGCACATCCCAAATGAGTTGTTGTCGGTGCTCACCAGTCGGTACACAAGGCTTCCCAAGCTTGTATCATAAGGTGTCTTTCAAGAATTAGTAAGTAGTAGACATCGTGTTAGTTTGAAGCTGTCGATAAATTATGGAGAAGTCACATTCTAGTGAATACAATTGCATCCAAGTGATGGTGTTGTATCCCTACATACTCATCACTATGAAAAGTAGAGTAATGGGTGGTCAACTGAGACAATCGGTGGTGGAATTGGCTTTACCTTTCTAATAATTAATTACCAACTGAAATAGTTGTAGGTAATTAATCCACCTAAGGTGTTGAGCTATTTGTAGTTTCGACTAGGACAACACAAACTGTAATGGCTTGTGGTTAGTGAGGATGACCATTTCCTTCCCAATTATGTAATGTCTCCATTTATTAAGGGATTGCACAATGGAACACAATTCCTTCTCATACATTGAATACCTTCTAACAATTTCATTGAAAGTTTTGGAATGAAAAGCGTCTGGGTGACCAGAATGAGTGATCACTGCTCCTAAAGCATAGTCCAATACATCTATCTCAATCTAAAAAGGATGATACAAATCAAGTAACACAAGTACTAGTGCAGTACACAGATTTTTTTTTAGTTTCTCAAAATCTTGTTGTTGTGTCGGTGTCCATTTGAATAATTTTTTCCCATTTCCCTTGGTCAACTGATTCAAGGGTCAAACTATTTGACTGAAGCCGAGTACAAATCGTCGATAAAAATTATTCAAACCAAGAAAAATTCTTAGTTCATAAATGTTTTCTTTGAGCATCTATACTTTTTCTAAGTCAACATGAATTCCTACAGATTCAATTACATACCACAAATATTTGATGTTGTTCATCGCAAATGAGCATTTGTCCATGTTCATATATAGTCGATTTTGTTGGAGAGTGTTGAAGACTTGTCGAATGAAAATAAAGATATCGTTGAGATAGAAAATGACATAATTTTTTATGAAAGGTTGTAGAAGGTCATCTATATATCTCATGAAAGTCGCAGGTGCATTGGTTAAACCGAAAGACATGACTAACCATTCAAAAAATCCCTCCATGGTTTTGAAAGTAGTTTCCATACATTAGTGGAATCAATAGGAATCTATGGTATCCCAGCTTGAGGTCTAGTTTAGTAAATACTTTAGCACCTTTCAGAAAGCCGATGAGTTCATATACCATCAAAAGAGGGTATCTATTCTTTACCAAAATTTTGTTGAGAGCCTGATAGTCGATGCACATGTGACAAGTACCATATTTCTTTGGAACGAGGACAAGTGGACTTCCATAAGGAGAGGAGTTTGGTCGGATGTGACCTTTGTTGATCAAATCCTAGATTTTTCTATGTATCTCTTTGTTTATGAGAATCGATCTTCTGTAAATAGATGCGTTAGGTAATGAAGAACTAGGAAGAATTTTAATGGAGTGGTTTACCTGGCAATGTAGAGGTACTCCATTTGGATCTTGAAATATGTTCTAGTATTCGTCAAGAATGTGGTTGATATATTGCTATTATTAAGAGATGTGCTGGTCGATGAGTCGACTTGTTGCTACAGTATTCCTAGAATGTTGAGGCTTTATCATAATCAATGTGAATTTATTAGCATGGTTGGTAAGCTTCTTTGTTTGTTCGGTTGATATCATAGCAACTCTTGATGTAGGTTATCTCTCTGGTATTCCGTATCGTTGATTCTGAATTTTGACAATCACCTTTTGAGGCTGTGACTGATAACTTCCATTCTGATCCCATAGGTAAGGTTTCCCAAAAATGGTGTCGACAATGAAAAGTGGTGTCACATCACAAAGTACTTCATCTTCAAGGGGATTAATGAGGTGGGTGAGTCTACATTGTCAGGTGATCCTTAGTTCCTCTCCATCCTTCATCCAACTGATATTGTAAGGCTGAGGAAGTGGAGTGGTAACAAGACCAAGTGTCTTCACAAGATCTTTTAGAAACAAAGTTCTTCTAGCTATCATTATCCACAATCAGATGGAATAGATTTTTCTGAAACTATATCTGTGTATGGAACATGTTTTCGTGTTCCTCCTTGTCGACAATAGTCAAGGCTATCGAAGTGGTCGATGTCGAAGAAAAAAGGGTTGATGCATATGGGTCAGATTCTACCAGGGACTTATCAGACAATTCAGATGTCGACAATTTTTCCAAAAATGTCTTTCGAGCTTTTCATTTTGACGTATCATGCCATGATGAATTGTGATAATCACACCATTTCCCATTAGTAGGTTGCTTTCTATGTTCCTTTTTATATTTATGATAGTGGTTCTTTTTAAAGTCTAGATTTCATGGAGTCGACTGAGAAGATTTTCTTGAAATTTCAGAGTCAGCTGGTGACTTCTAATCAGATGTTCGACCTGCTGGATAGGTCGCGAAATGTACTTTTCATTTTTGTTTATCTTCAAGCTTCTTGGCATAGTGGAATGCATGTACAAGTGTACTGAAATTCAATAAGTACATATATTTTTAAATGTATAGGTATAATCCATTGAAATACTTCAATATAAGCAATTTATCTTATTCTTAGATTGCAATTCTAGCCATTAGTTGATAGAACTCGTCGGTGTCTTTGTAGAGGAAAATGTTCCTATGGATGGGGGTTAAGAGACCATCAAAATACTAGGGTTGAAATATAGATTCATATAGTTATGTAAGTAAATGTAAATGATATTCATATATTAGAATGGTTCATACCTTAGTTAAATTAATGTTGATCCAAGCATCTCGTCAATCCTCCCCTAGCTCCTCTTTCTACAATAGACCTGGAAAACAAATTATACCTTCCTCAAACCAATTGACCACATGTAAAGAAATGATAATCAACTCAATATGAAACCCTAATCGGATTAACATAAACATCTGATCATAAATAGAGATTCAATATCCATTACACAATGATTGGAAGAGGAAGAGAACCACATCTTTATTAATCATGGAATAAGTACAAAGATTACCTTCTCCTAAAGCTAGGAATATCACAAAACCTTGATCTGGTTCTTCTGATTCTCTTCTCTAAGGAACTCAACCTCCAAATTGAGTAACACAAGGATGACAATCTAGGGAAAAGGTGGGGTAATGAGAGTCCCAATTCCTCTAGCATAACAATGCAAAAGTTCGAGTCCCTTCTCATGGACCTCTCTCCTTCTATTTATACATTCATGAAGAGATAATGTGGAATAGGGGTCAGTTAAAACTTCCCAATTCAATTTTATAACCTCCCAAACCACCCCTAATTCGATATTTTTGATATTTTTATTATTTTTTACCACTACAGGAGGTAATGACAAGTACCATGAAGGAAAAGGCACGAATACAAAAGGTATAACTGTGGGTAGAAATAAGGAAAATTCATGTTTAGGTAAAAAAAATCTCATTTTAGGGTACTTTTGTGCATTTCCAAGATTTGGAGTCTTCTGAAAAGTTGTTTTTGACTCAAATACCTTTCCAACGACCCAAAGAATAGGTCAAATAGAGTTAGAAAAATCTTGATATGGCCCCTCCAATGTAGGTGTTTTTTTAGTGACTTTCAGTGACTTTCATGAAGTGTTGTCATGGAAGTGTCGACATGCGATGAAAAAATGGGAAAGTGGCCATAAGAAAAGAATGTGTCATTTTGGGACATAACAGATCCCCCCTAATGTATGATGTTAGAGGGGAAGACGATAATGATATTACATTATAAAAGGAAACAACTAAGTATGAAGAGAGCAGAGAATCCAAGATCGAAAGTCTTGATTAGAGGTACCTGAAAGAGAGATAAATGTTAGAAAAAACTAATCTTTGGGACATACATGTCCATATACAAATTATCTCTATAAACATACATGTGGGTCCAACATGTGTATAACTGATGTAACTATCATGGTCGCATAATATGCAAAAATGCGCCATATCAAATCTAAAGGAGTCATGGCCAGAAGTGAACAAGGTGGATCCATGCTCAATAATCGATCATAGCCACAAGAATGCAAGGTGGATCTATGTCTCAAAAAATGTCATATGAAGTGTGACAAGGTCTTGCGCAAATTAGGCAATAACAAAACATAACGATGTTATCGTTGGCCCAAGGTCTTTAATCCAAACTGCCCAAAAGGTACGGGTCCTAACCATGTGAATAAAGGAGATAAATTTGAACATGGAGGAAACTGTTTGATTGTCGGTCAGTGACGAGAATCGTTAAGAAACGCGAGGGAAACCACAATTAATGAAAATGGTCCCCAAGCTAGTTAGTACATTCTAACAAGTGTGAATACAAATACTTGAAGTTGAACACTTGAAGAATCCATCGAGTAGGAGACATTAATATATTCCCACTACCCAATAGCGAGAGAAATTGCCAGTGATGACTACAATCTCCAAGGTACTGTCATAAACTCTAAATGTCATTACCAGAGCAAGAGCTATTGATGTCAATAGGAAGATATCCATTGGAAGGAAAGATTTAAGGCATCATTCATTATCCAACACAAGGTAAGTTAGATGTTGATTGCATATGGAATTAGAACAAATTTTTGGAGGAAGGACCACTGAAGACATGAATGTAAGGAACTCATACCAGGGAATGACCGACACAAAAATTCAAGGAAATTGCAGAATGGAAGACAAATGTTTATCCTTAAAAAGTGAGCATGAAAAAAAAGTGACTTAGGCATATTTTGACACAAAGAGATCAACCATGCAACTCTACACTATAGGAGACATTGACAGATTCCCCATGTAATTGCAAAAGAGACCAACTAGAGGAGTAAAAAATCTGAATCGGGATAAAGTAAAAAACTGAGAACCAACTATTGATAGACTCAAAACTAGTTCTTTGTTCAAGGAGACAACACTTGCTTCCACGATGTAAAAAACATGTGAATGAAATTCCCTTCCCTCTTTCTTGTAAATTTTTAACGAGTCCAAGAAATAAAAATTGGGACCTTCTTCATTTTTGACAAGCTTGAAGAAGAAACAAAAGAATGATTGATAAATCACATATTCGTGGATTTTACAAGCCCAAATTAGTGGATGCTCGGTGGTGTTTTCATGGTTTTGAGTGTCTGAAAACTCCAAAGAAGACTAGAGTCAGGAATTTTCATAAATTTAGTCTCCCGAGTCCGAAAAAGTATAAAACAATCCAAAGGATAACTCTCTTAGCCTAGGTGAATTAAAGTATGCCTTTTTTGTAGTTCGTCAGCAAGGTCCGAAAAAGGGTAAATCTATCACTAGAAATATGCTCCTTCATAAGCAAGCATAATCTCTTTAATTTTAATGAGTGTGAAGGTAAGAAAGATCACTCGAAAAGTTCTATTTATTTACGAGAATGGTATGGACAACAGTAAAATCGATGCTTTTGTACTAGGAGTTTCAAAAGCACGACAAAGACATAAAGAACGCTTGGAATCTTTTTCATGTTTAGATAAAGAGCACAAAAAAGAGACAACTAATCTCGAACATGTTCCTTTTTCGTAAGTTTGATCCTCTAGGTCCAGAAAATAGATAAACCTATGCCTAAAGATACTCTTCTAGACTCCGAAGAAAATAGAGTATTCCTTTTTAGTAAGTAATCCACATGGTCCGAAAAAGCGATAACTTACCATCGATGTGGATGATTGTTTAATTTACCTTAACGATTCTAAACAAACAAGTTAACTCAGCTATCCAGTCCATTTTAAGGATTTAGACCAAGGCTTAAATATAACTCCATATCTTTCCTGTAAATTTTTAATGAGTTCGGAAAATTCAACTTGCGACCTCGTTACTATTTTTACTGAGCTCAAAGGAGAGCATAAAGAATGCTTTAAATACAAGGAGACGAGTGTCAGAGGCATGTGAAACTAGTTCCAAGCACAAGTAACAAACCTAAGCATAATTCAAGGAACATGAGCAAGATAAAGACACTCAGGGAACGTCTCCTGAAGGAAAAAGATGTCAAGTTGAAAAGGAAAAATGGTACAAGACTGAGCAATGATGAAAGCAGACATGAGAGATTATACAATGAGATAAAAGTGTGGAAGCCAACATCAGGATCATAAGTGCAAGAAGGGCACATGAAAATGCAGTTACATCTTGAACAACAAGGTGAGGTCAGTAAATAGTTGTGAATCCAACTACAAATCCTATCTCCAAGAAATAACAGCATCAAGATCATATTTAGAAGAGAAGATATAACACATGTCACTTTGGTAGAAACACGTGTAAATTTTCTATCTTGTACAAAAGGCCTAATCAAGGAATAATCAACTGAAAAGGACTCTATGGTGCCAAGATCCAAGGATTTACAATCAATAATATTAACCTTAGAAGGAAAGCAAAAATAAACAGGGGAGACATAGTCTGTAGAAACAAACTCAATATCACAGGAGCTGAAAAATATAGAAGAAAAATCAAACTCATCAGGACCACTGACTTGTTGTTCAAAGGAATAATCCAAATACTCAACAAGATCAAAATAAGAAGATCGATTGATGGAAATATCGATTTTGATAATCAAATTAGGGTTATACTTAGTCACAACTGAACCGACATCCATAAGAAGGTCAGAATGTATCAAAGACTCTAGGAATACTTCGTTAGAAGGAATTATACCATCCTAGATAGGACACATGTCTAGACGTTCAAATGGATCAACAAAGTGGAGAGAGGGCCCCACAGTCTGCATAGGATGGATGACCTGGTCAATTACTGGGACCGAGTCTCAAGAAGGTAAGCATGAACACATAGGTTTCTTCTCAGTAGAAATTGAATGCGAGGGATATGAGGCCACATAGCTCACCTATGGCAAGGTAGTGTCTATCGAGACACTGGGAATCAATAACTGAAAAACCTGGTCTCTAGTTGGGTCAGGAGAGGGATCAATAAAATCCAACTAATTGATATTGACAATGTCTTCGTTATGATTAAATTACATCACATGAAAGAATGTTGACACCACATCTTGCATGGAATAAAAATAGTCACGTTCGAGGAGTATATTGAAGTACAAGGGGTATTCTATCACCATGAAACCAACTAAGGTGATCTTTCCACCCAAAGTAACAAGTGTTTGAGCAAGAAATCCCAAGGATGTACTAGTTCTTCTATCAAAATCTAGTAACTGCCTAGTAGTAAACACAAGAATGGGATATCCAATGCCTCTCCAAGCACAAGCATACAAGATATTAACTGAGGCTCCATCATCATAAATACAACGAGCATTTGTGTACTTCCCAACTTTGACCTTTATCTGGAAAGGTGCATCAGAAGGAAGATGTGAATCAACTAGGCTATTTCAATCAAAGGAATAAATCCGAGAGCTTGGCGGGGGTTCATCTGAAATGAGTCCAGTGCCCCCTTGTTCAGTAATTTCTAAACTGGAATTGAAGAAAATGTGACTAGAAGACACTTCACTCTCCAAAAGAAAATTTGAATTGATCAATGATGGAATCAATTCAATCACTTTATGAAATTCACTCTTCGAAGGGAGAGTGGGATTGACTAAATATGGCATTGGTTCAATCACATAAGGATCACTCTCTGAAAGAAGAGTGGGGTGAACCAAATATTGGGAAGGTTTGACCACTAGATCAACCAAAGCTTGAGTAGGCTATTGAGAAGATTCAGTTTGTTCAATAATGGGATGGACTTGAAACCAAACTCTTCATACCTCCACGATGGAAGGGAATTAATGAGTAAGGTAGTATCCCTCACAAATCCTACAAGGGAACTTGATTTTTCATTTTTAACAGTTAGTATTTTCAACAATGTCAACATGAGTCGCAATGGATGACTGGTTTCCCTTAGCATGACCTACAAAGTCTAAGAGTTTGAGTCCAACATGATCTGTAGAGGCTAAGATACTGGGTCCAACATGACCTGTAGAGGTTAGACAAATTCTACCATCATGACCAATAGAGGCTGAATGTTTAGGATCAACATGCTTGGAAAAGATTGTGTGTGTGCCCCTAGCATGTCTTGCAGAGGTTGGGTGTTTGGGTCCAACATGACACACAGATTTTGGACAAGGTTTTCCAGCATGAGATGCAAAGGCTGGGTAACTAGATCCAACATGACCTGCAGAAGTTGTATGGGGAGGTTCAACTTGACCTGCAGAGGTTGACAGGATTCCCTTAGCATGAACTGCATAGGTTGAGTAACTAGATACAACATGACCTACAAAGGTTGTATGGGTTCCCCTAGCATGACCTGTAGAGACTGGGTGGTGAGGTTCAACTTGACCTACAGAGGTTGAACGGGTGCCCCCTTGCTTTCAAGTTGTCTTCCTATTTTTTCTTCTTTTAGTCCTTTTATACTACATGTTACTAGTATCATAACTTTCACTGCATGAGGTAGAAGGAGGTGTTGATGTATTTGTAACTTCAGAATGTATTCACTTTCATATATTATGTATTGTACCCTGATGTTTATTAAGGGAAGTATTTGTAATGTAATTGAGTCATGTCATGCCCCAATGTTCCTATCGAGAGATTCAATAATGTAAAAAAGTCATGTAAAGTCATAGAGGGTAACCCTCCCTATTGTTCAAGGGTTAAAGTCCCTGCAATTGTGGGGCCCTAGGGTTATTAGACACTCCTAGAGAAGTCGACCCTAGTGATTTATTCTCAAGTCAAGAATTAGTATAAATAGAGAGTGAGCCTCTCTATTTATCACACATTAACTCACACTCAGTTGTAGTGCATAACTGAGAGAGAAAGAAGAAGCTGGGACAAGATAGAGAGAGATTACTGCTATCGGGAGATCTTCTTACTATTTTGGGTTTTACTTTTGGTGCTGATTCTATCTCTAAGGAAAGTGCGAGGTTTTCTTGTTTATGGTTTCCCCAAGGAATTTTTTTTTGTTCATTGTCTCTTGTGTTTGATTGTTGTTCTTGTTATTCTCTCAGATAAGATCCTAAGATCATATTGTTGAATAGATAAAAATCTAACATGGTATCAGAGCTAACTTGAGAAGAAGACACTATGAAGCTGTGGAAATTAGGGCTTCCTACTTTTTGGATCTCTCTCCATATATTTTTAGCAAAATAAGGTTGGTTTGAGTCTCCTCTCTAGGGTGCATCTTTTTGTCGAAGTAGAATCTGATTTTGAGCATTTTCAGTTTTTGATCCGACACTGCTGCCAGAAATTAGGGCTTTCCACAGGAGTGGAATTTTTGAGTGAGCCCAGGCTTGGATTGATCTCCTCCTCATAATCTAAGTTTAGAGATCAAGATCAAAGGTTTTGGTTGGGCAGAACTTTAGGAAAGTCAAACCCTAATTTTCACCTGAACCAACTTTGCAGAAATTCAGCTCTAGGTCTAGTTACAACATATTAACCTGGTAAGATCTAAATATCTTGTATTTCCATTTGAGGTTCTCAGGTAATATGTCTCATCATACCAAGCTTGATGAAAATATTGAGGGAGCCGATAACTTTCGAGCCTAGAATTATAAAATCTCCCTAGTCCTAAAAGAAAATGACTTGGACTCTTACATCAATGAAGAGGTTCCAGTTCCATAGGGAGATGAGGCTAAGGCCTTACAAAAAAATAAATTGGTCATGGCTAAGAGGATTATTGCTGATTCAATCAAGGATCACCTCATACCACATGAGTCCTCCCTAAAGACACCTAAAGCTATGTTTGATGCCCTAACCAAAATTTTTGAAGGGAAGAACATAAATCAAAAGATGACTCTGAGAAACCAATTGAAAAATGTTAATATCCAGAATGCGGAAACTATCCAGTCTTACTTTACAAGAGTCTCTCAGATCAAGGAAAAACTTGAAGTAGTAGATGAATAAGTAGAGAATGTAGAAATTGTGATGACCACCTTGAATGGCCTCCCTATATCACGGGGCTTCTTTATTCAAGGGATTTGTGCCAGAAAGAAGCTAGTCAAATTCAGTAGACTGTCGAAGGAAAGCTCACAAGAAGAAGCTCAGAAAGTAGCTCAAGAAGAAAAGATGGGAAGTGAAGATCAAGCTCTCATATTACACTCCAAGGGTAGCAGAACAAACCATCACAAAGATAAGTCTTCTCACCAGAAAAGTAATATTAGAAGATCTAATAGAGATTTGTCTAGAATCAGATGCTATACATGTGACGAGAAAGGACATTATGCTAGAGAATGTCCTAGAAACAAAAGTGGATCTCACAAGAAGAAGGGAAGCAAGAAAATAAAGCATGCTCACTTTTAGTGCCAAAAATTCTTCCCAGACTATAAGAGAACAAGCCAACACAATCTCAATAATCTCAATAAAGTAAAATAGGGTTTTGAGGGTTTTCAAGGTTTTTTGGTTGAGCAGTTTGAAGACAAGAGGGAAAACATTCATAAAACCAAAGTAAACACTAAATCATGAGCATTGAATGGTTGAGATGCATAAAA
The DNA here is from genome assembly GCA_001517045.1 of Pseudotsuga menziesii. Classification (NCBI taxonomy): domain Eukaryota; kingdom Viridiplantae; phylum Streptophyta; class Pinopsida; order Pinales; family Pinaceae; genus Pseudotsuga; species Pseudotsuga menziesii. The sequence continues at coordinate 25,915 of LPNX011225755.1, read as the reverse complement.
TATAAACCATAATCCAACAGAAAACAAAATACTGAATTTCACCCATAGTTGGCAAGCATTCCAAGCATAAAAACATTAAATAAGCAATGAATATACCAGTTGAGTAACTAACACAAGTTATAAATGAAACCACACAATAAACTGAAGGGCATATAGTGCATATATTTCATAATTCAGTCCTCAAAATAAACAGAAGCGTCTTTACTTAGCTCATAAACCAGCCTGATGACCTCCCCTTGTCAGCAAAAAATCGAACCATTTGTCTTCTTTCAGACTTACATTTATCTTACTTTCAAAATCAGTTAGATAACTGAATTATAATTGCTTTTAAGACTACCTATCTAACAGTTCAATTTAAAACAACTTTACAAAAAATAAAATAACTTTTCAAACTTAACTAATAACTAACTCTTTTGACTAACTTTCACAAATCTTTAGCTGCTTCAGCCAATAAAGAAATTCCTTCCAAGGCTTGAGCTTTCCTTCTTGCCTTTAATTGATCTGTCTGCATGTATGCAATCTTCCTTGTTAGCTCTTCATTATGTTGTTGCAGGTCCTGGATGGTTTGCTTTAACACTGTCAATTGACTTTCTGTTTTCCTTTTCCTTTTCAATGCTTTTCTTGAAACTGTAATTAACTCCTGGTACTGACTGTTTACTTCCTCCAAATCCTCTCTAAGCTTTCTGTTTGCAGTGACTAGGCCATCATTAGTTTACTGCATGTACTCAACCTAATACTTGTATTGTTTGATACTTCTTTGTAAATTCTCTTGTTCTGAATCAATACTCTTGTCTCCTATTGATGTTTGCAGCCCCTCAGGTATCCATGGGATCTTTAATTTATTATCAATTTCCTCATCTTCTTCCATAAGTCCTGTAGAAGTTATAGGAAAATTTGGAAGTTCTTCATTTTCAGCATTGCATGGAGCTTTTTCTTCAACCATCTCCTTCTTCTCTAAGCAAGAACTCTTTACCTCACTCTATTTCTTCTCTTGCAACATTTGATTTCGAATCTCCAAAAATATATCAGATATCTTTGTATTAGTCATGACAGATTTTCCTTTTGATTCGATTGGATTTTTATCTTTACTGCCATCTTCAATATCATCAAATTTGTCCTCAGAATATGAATCATCTATCAGTGTGGACTTTTCTTTAAACAACTTAGGATTTAATAGTTTTTTCATGTTTAGTCTAAGTTTATTCTTAGGTCTTGTTTTAGGTCTCCAAACTAGAGCAATCTCTCCCAACATCTTGAGAGTCTTTCCTTGATGAGTAATTGAGGTAAACTTAGCAACTTTCATTTTCTTTCTTTTTGACAGTGCTTCCTCATCACAATGAGTGTGAAGCTTTTGCTCAGTAGAAACCCTATATGCGTTTGTAACAGGAATTTTATCATCATCAAATAAGTATTTCTCATCTTCCTCTGATAGAACTATGATAGGGCTTTGATTTTGCACTTCAATATCTTCTTTTACATCTTGAATTGTCTCTGTAGGTACAACATCTTCAAGAGGCTCACCTTCCTTAATTTATGACTGTAAAGTCTTGCTTTCATTATCATTAACTTGCTGTTCAAATTCAGAGTTTTTATTTTCATGGTTTGAATCTTCTTCTAGTTTAACCTTCTCTTCATCCTTGACTATTACCTTTTTCCTGAGCTTCTTAATCAAAGTCTACCCTTTATCTTCTTGTTTTCTGTGAGGCTGTCCCTCTTGATCAGTTTTAAAACCTGACCAAAAAATGAAATGCTCCCAAGTCTTCCCCCTATTCTGCAAGACAGTGCTTATGATAAGCTTGATGAGTCCATGATGGAAAATAGACTACTTTGTATGATCTTGGTGCTCTCTAACTCTGCATGACATCTTTAGTAGACTTTTCAGAAAGAAGAAAGGTAAGTTCATTTTGGACTCATCACTAAGATTCTTGAGAAACCTAAAGTGATATTCAAAGACAAAAGCATATCTACCCTCACAGGTAACATAGCTCTGCAAGACTTTAATGGGCTCAATCCATTCAGGTTTAAAATTATGGATTGGAACACCTTTTCCCCAATCTGCAATCACACCAAGAAGCAAGTATTTTTGAGCATTAAAGGTGAATGGAACCTTTTTAAACCATAACTCTCCCTCGTCCAAGATCCCTGTTTCCTTAACTATTAATTCCTTAGTTAATTTGAACTTTAAGGTGTCAAAAGACACTATGTATTTGTCTAGGCACTGAGCAAATTTGTAAGACACCTTTGCATGGTAGCCTTCAATCCTTTTGAAGAACATTAACCATCGTGCATTTGAAAATAACTGTGCACATTCTGGAAAATTCTTCACCTAGCTTAGATCTGTGGGCTGAGCCCTATTTGTTTTTCCACTCTTTTTCATATTTACTATGGTTAAACAACTTACGTCAATATACCACAGTCTAAATGTCTTCAAATCTCAACAGACTGACCTAGAATACACTACAAGGACCTCCAATAAGCTCTACTCTAAATTCCACTGTTTGAATGATGAATACTTTAAATGTATTGGTTAATAATTCATCATTCAACATGTATTAGGTCAAACACTAGTATTCTTCCTTTGAATTTGTTATTAGTCATTTAATAGGAAAAACCCCAAATTTAGAAAACCCTAGCAATGGCACGTGGGCTACCTATTAAGAAGACCAATTCGAGCATTGGAATATAGTTATTTTAATGGTCAAGTGTCGAATTGCATGCTCCACCTATCTCCAACCGCTTAGACCACTCCAGCCAGCAGCTGCTGAAAGCCCTAATTTCTCGTTCAGTTACAAAATCCTGATTTCTCAGCACTATCTTCTCACCATGATCTTTACTTATTTATCGTGTCCTTCAAATGAAAAACATAATCCCAAATATCTTTGTCTCATTATACTCCACTCTCATCATTTTATCTGCTCTGCATGAAATCGCCACGATCTCGCCCTTATGATGATCATCCACCTGTTTCAGTGATTAAATTATGGAAGACACGTATCAAATACATCATACAATGTGATTGACACCTTAGGTGTGAGAACCCCGAAGAAATTGGACCAAAAACTGATGATTTTATCTTGCGTGACTTTCTTGTAGCGCTCCTGTGTAACTTTTTCTGGCTTGCGCTAGAGGAATCCTTGTTTTATGATTTTTTTAACCAAAACTCCAAACAAAATGTTGCTTTTTGGTAAATAACTTTAAGTAAGGTCTTATGATATTTATTTAGAACCTTGCAGAAATATATACATCCTATAAGCCCATAAAAACCATGAAATTAATTAAGTAAAGCAAAAATTAAAAAGAAAACCTGTTTTTTCAACTATAAACATAAGGCTAAAATCAAAATATTTTAAAATAAACCAAGGTCAAAAATTTTAAACTATAAGAAAAATCATATTTTTAAGACAAGAAAATGGTTCAAAAATAGAAAACAAAAACAAGCTATAACATCTGGCTCCTGCTGTGGGATGAAGTCCTCCCTGTGAGGCTTCAAGAACCTGTAGACTAGTGCCTTCTGTAACCAAAACTGCCTACTGTTCTACAAAACATCCATTGGGATATGGAGTATTTATTCAATCCTTCACACACTGATATATATAATGAAAATCAAATCTCTTTCTTTGAGGAACCTTCCATTTACTGAATCAAATTGTAATCCCATTTCCAATGTAACCAAGAAAAAATATCATTAACCCACCAAAACTTGTTTCCAACTTCGAATATATATATAATCAGAAATATTGGAAAACATGAAGAGTAAGGATCTAACAACTTATATTCACTTTCATCAAATGGTGTCTCTAAAATAACAGATTTATAACTTAGTATTGACTCTAAATAATCTGCCACTGGATCATAAAAATTTCCAAAAGTTACCTTTTCTTGTTCTATGAAAAAGAGAGGCTGTCCATAAGAATATTTTGTTCCATGAATATCAAGCAAGCATTGGCAATAAAAAACATCAGGGTCAACCTGAATTTGCTCTAGAGTTTTTTGGACAGTATCATCAATAATGTCAACAAGCTGAACCTCCTTTTCCACACTGTTTTCAAATGAATAACTATCATGCATTGAATTTGGCTGTTCAAGGATAATGAACTGAATGCATTCCTGAATCTGCTGATTAGATTATTCCATATTACACACCTCACACATTTCTGGGTCTTTCTTTTCAATTTCACCATCATATTTATTAAAAATTAGAGCATCTTCATAATGGTTTTGAACAACAGATTTATCACAACCATGAATATAAGAAACTTATGATATAACGTTAAAATTGTGAACAACCTGGATTTCATCGATTTTAGTATCAAAACAAAAAGGAATAGAATATAATTCATCACAGAATTCTTGTCTTGGAACCCTAATCTCTTCATCATAACAATGATCATTCTGAGAAATTTCGAATGATGATTCTAAAGGTTCATATTTTTCTTCAATACAAAGCCGATCTTTAACACAACAATGATTTCCAATAGTTTGTTGAACAAGAGATTGATATTCAATAGGATTAGCATTCAAATGATTATTAAGACTATTGAAATCATTATGAGAATATTTCAAACTATCTCTGCTGATCTCATCACTAGAATAATCTTCAACCTGACCTAAAACAACAACTTGATTATCGTAATGATCATGGAATTCTTCTTTGACCATGGTATCTGAAAATGTTACCTCTTCATCTTCAACAAATTCTGTAACTTCAACTTCTTCATGATATGTTTTGAATCTTGGATTATACTTATCATCATGATATTTTGAATAAGAAATTGTGTTATAAAAATCAACCTGCTCACAACAATCTTTAAAAATGAATTCAGCTGAGAACACATGCTTACAATGTTTCTGAAAACATGTGTGGAAATATTTCAGTGAGGAAATGCTAGCAGCGAGAAGATAAAAATACCATTCTTGTGCATCTTTATCGAGTGAATACATGAACATATTCATGAGCACATATTCATGCTGTATATTTAACTGAACCATATATTGATGAAATATGATAAGGTGATTTGAAGGATTATCCTCTTTGCTTTCTCTAAACCATGGAAGACAGTCTCCCCAAATATCCATAGTAGGTACTGGAACATCGAAAAAATTGAAAGGTGCAAACCTTCGAGCCAGAATGGCTTCCATGGACTTCGGCCTCTGCATCTTGAACTAGTGGAGTCGCCAATCGATTTGTCAAGATAGATTTTTCTTTTCCTCCTCAGAAAGAAGAAGAGGTGATAGTAGGTCAAATTAATTAGGGCTACATAAAGCTGGGGATGACTGAGACCTTTTAATTTTTCTAGCTTTTTTTAGTATCTGTTCTGGGTTTGAAACACGCAACTGCAAAGGTGAACTAGGTCTGTTTCTTGTTCCAACTCCCTTAGTAGCCACTGTGACAAATTAGTAAAAAGTAGTCTTTAAGATTTGCTGGTTTAAGTTCACCTCTTAAAACCAGTGAAATGATAAGTATCCTAGGGAGAAATAGGTTTTCAACTTCGTTCCCTGGCAACGACGCCAAAGATGTTAGTGCCAGAAATTGTTCCCAGACTACAAGAGAACAAGCCAACACAATCTCAATAATCTCAATAAAGTAAAATAGGGTTTTTAGGGTTTTCAAGGTTTTTTGGTTGAGCAGTTTGAAGACAAGAGGGAAAACATTCATAAAACCAAAGCAAACACTAAATCATGAGCATTGAATGGCTGAGATGCATAACATATAAACCATAATCCAACAAAAAACACAATACTAAATTTCACCCATAGTTGGCAAGCATTCCAAGCATAAAAACATTAAACCAACAATGAATATACCAGCTGAGTAAATAACAAAAGTTATAAATGAAACCAGACAATAAAATGAAGGGCATATAGTGCATATATTTCATAATTCAGTCCTCAAAATACACATTAGAGTCTTTTCTTAGCTCATAAACCAATCTGATGACCTTCCCTTGTCAGCAAAAAATTGAACCATTTGTCTTCTTTCAAACTTACATTTATCTTACTTTCAAAATCAGTTAGATAACTGAATTATAATTGCTTTTAAGACTACCTATCTAACAGTTCAATTTAAAACATCTTTACAAAAAATAAAATAACTTTTCAAACTTAACTAATAACTAACTCTTTTGACTAACTTTCACAAATCTTTAGCTGCTTCAGCCAATAAAGAAATTCCTTCCAAGGCTTGAGCTTTCCTTCTTGCCTTTAATTGATCTGTCTGCATGTATGCAATCTTCCTTGTTAGCTCTTCATTATGTTGTTGCAGGTCCTGGATGGTTTGCTTTAACACTGTCAATTGACTTTCTGTTTTCCTTTTCCTTTTCAATGCTTTTCTTGAAACTGTAATTAACTCCTGGTACTGACTGTTTACTTCCTCCAAATCCTCTCTAAGCTTTCTGTTTGCAGTGACTAGGCCATCATTAGTTTACTGCATGTACTCAACCTAATACTTGTATTGTTTGATACTTCTTTGTAAATTCTCTTGTTCTGAATCAATACTCTTGTCTCCTGCTGATGTTTGCAGCCCCTCAGGTATCCATGGGACCTTTAATTTCTTATAAATTTCCTCATCTTCTTCCATAAGTCCTGTAGAAGTTACAGGAAACTTTGGAAGTTCTTCATTTTCAGCATTTCATGGAGCTTTTTCTTCAACCATCTCCTTCTCTAAGCAAGAACTCTTTACCTCACTCTATTGATGCTCTTGCAACGTTTGATTTTGAATCTCCAGAAATATATCAGATATCTTTGTATCAGTCATGACAGATTTTCCTTTTGATTCTATTGGCTTTTTATCTTTACTGCCATCTTCAACATCATCAAATTTGTCCTCAGAAGATGAATCCTCTATCAGTGTGACCTTTTCTTTAACCAACTTAGGATTTAACAGTTTTTTCATGTTTAGTCTAAGTTTATTCTTAGGTCTTGTTTTAGGTCTCCAAACTGGAGCAATCTCTCCCAACATCTTGAGAGTCTTTCCTTGATGAGTAATTGAGGTAAACTCAACAAATTTCGTTTTCTTTCTTTTTGATAGTGCTTCCTCATCACAATGAGTGTGAAGCTTTTGCTCAGCAGAAACCCTAGCTGCGTTGTAACAGGAATTTTATCATCATCAAATAAGTGTTTCTCATATTCCTCTAATAGAACTGTGATAGGGATTTGCTTTTGCATTTCAATATATTCTTTTACATCTTGAATTGTCTCTGTAGGTACAAAATCTTCAACAAGCCCGACTTCCTTAATTTTTGACTGTAAAGTCTTGCTTTCATTATCATTAACTTGCTGTTCAAATTTAGAGTTTTTATTTTCATGGTTTGAAGCTTCTTCTAGTTTAACCTTCTCTTCATCCTTGACTATTACCTTTTTCCTGAGCTTCTAAATCAAAGTCCGCCCTTTATCTGCTTGTCTTCTGTGAGATTGTCCCTCTTGATCAGTTTTAAAACCTGACCAAAAAATGAAATGCTCCCAAGTCTTCCCCCTATTCTATAAGACAATGCTTATGATAAGCTTGATGAGTCCATGATGGAAAACATGTTGCTTTGTATGATCTTGGTGCTCTCTAACTCTGCATGACATCTTTAGTAGACTTTGCAGAAAGAAGAAAGGTAAGTTCATTTTGGACTCATCACTAAGATGCTGGAGAAACCTAAAGTGATATTTGAAGACAAAAGCATATCTACCCTCACAGGTAACATAGCTCTGCAAGACTTTAATGGGCTCAATCCATTCAGGTTTAAAATTATGGATTGGAACACCTTTTCCCCAATCTGCAATCACATCAGGAAGCAAGTATTTTTGAGTGTTAAAGGTGAATGGAACATTTTTAAACCATAACTCTCCCTCATCCAAGATCCCTGTTGCCTCAGCTATTATTTCCTTAGTTAATTTGAACTTTAAGGTGTCAAAAGACACTATGACTTTGTCTAGGCACTGCGCAAATTTGTAAGACACCTCTGCATGGTAGCCTTCAATCCTTTTGAAGAACATTAACCATCCTACATTTGAAAACAACTGTGCACATTATGGAAAATTATTCACCCAACTTAGATCTGTGGGCTCAGCCCTGTTTGTTTTTCCACTCTTTTTCATATTTACTATGGTTAATAATTCATCATTGAACATGTATTAGGTCAAAGACTAGTATTCTACCTTCGAATTTGTTATTAGTCATTTAACAGAAAAAACCCCAAATTTAGAAAACCCTAGCAATGGCACGTGGGCTACCTATTAAGAAGACCAATTTGAGCACTGGAATATAGTTATTTTAATGGTCAAGTGTTGAATTGCATGCTCCACCTGTCTCCAACCGCTTATACCACTCCAGTCAGCAGCTGTTGAAAGCCCTAATTTCTCGTTTAGTTACAAAATACCGATTTCTCAGCACTGTCTTCTCACCATGATCTTCACTTATTTCTTGTCTCCTTCAAAATGAAAAACATAATCCCAAATAGCTTTGTCTCATTATACTCCACTGTCATCATTTTATCTACTCTGCATGAAATCGCCACGATCTCGCCCTTATGATGATCATCTACCTATTTGAGTGATTAAACTATGGAAGACACATATCAAATACATCATACAATGTGATGGACACCTCAGGTGCGAGAAACCCAAAGAAATTGGACCAAAAACTGATGATTTTAGCTTGCGCGACTTTCTTGTAGCGATCTTGTGTAACGTTTTCTGGCTTGCGCTACATGAATCCCTTTTTTATGATTTTTTTAACCAAAACTCCAAACAAAGTGTTGTTTTTTAGTAAATAACTTTAAGTAAGGTCTTATGATATTTCTTTAGAACCTTGCAGAAATATATACATCCTATAAGCCCATAAAAACCATGAAATTAATTAAGTAAAGCAAAAATTAAAAAGAAAACTTGTTAAATCAACTATAAACATAAGGCTAAAATCAAAATATTTTAAAAGAAACCAAGGTCAAAACTTTAAAACAATAAGAAAAATCATATTTTTAAGACAAGCAAATGGTTCAAAAATAGAAAACAAAAACAGGTTATAACACTCACATTGCAGAGGATGATGAACCTCCCAGAAAGAAAGTCAAACAAGAAAGTGATGATTCTTCTAGTGAAGAATAATATGTTTTGATTTCTGCCCTCATAGGCACTATTACACATGGAAGCAATGATTGGCTCATTGATAGTGGGGTTTCCAAACATATGATAGGGTTCAAGGAATCCTTTTTGAAACTATCAGAACATGAATCACCCCACAAGGTGAAACTTGGAGATGACTACCAATATCTAATAAAAGGTAGTGGTGAATCCTCCTATAAACTAAATTCTGGAAAGTCTATGAAGATGAAGGATGTCCTATTTGTACCAGGATTAAAGAAGAACCTTATATCCATATTTGCATTGGATGCAAAAGGCATGAGGGTTGAATTTATAGATGGCCAAGTCCTTATGTGGCCAAAAGGAAAGACTATAGATGATGTAGTAGTGATTGGAGAACAAGAAGGAGGACTATACAAATTAAAGGGCCATCCAGAAAAAGCCTTGGTCCATGGCTCAGTAGAGACAAATAAACTTTGCTATAGAAGGCTTGCACATGTGCACTATAGGGCACTACCACTTGCAAGAAATGCTGTTGAAGGTCTTCCAGAAATATAGGCAAAACATGACAATGTCTGCAAAGGATGTGTGAAAGGAAAGAACACAAAGAAGACATTTCCAAGTAGCGAGAGCAAGGAAAAAGGAATCTTGGAAATAATTCACTCCGATGTATGCGGGCCAATGTCATTCAATTCATTAAGTGGGTATGTATACTATGTTTCTTTATTGATGATTTTTCTAGGAAGAGATGGATATACTCATTAAAGAACAAAGATGAAATATTCATCAAGTTCAAGGAATTCAAAGCCTTGATTAAGAACCACACAGAAAACAAGATCAAGACCTTTCGATCAGATAATGGCGAAGAATTCACATCAAATGAATTCAAAGATTTATGCAAAGATTTAGGGATTAAGAGGGAGTTAACCACTTCATATCATCCACAGCAGAATGGGGTTGCAGAAAGGAAGAATAGAATGATCATGGAAGCTACAAGGGTAATGATTCATGATTAAGATCTTCCCATGCATCTATGGACGGAAGCTGCTAGAACAACAGTGTATGGATAGAACCATACTCCACATAGATTACTAGAGAACAATACACCTGAATAAGTCTTTTCCGGGAAGAAACCAGAGGTCAGCCATCTCAGAATATTCAGCTATCCAATATACATACACATTCCAAAATAAAAGAGGACAAAGTTAGATCCTTCTGGAAACAAGGGTATATTTGTGGGATATAGTGAAAGCTCAAAAGCTTACAGAATACACTTCCTAGGATTCAAGAAAATCGACATTAGCAGAGACATAAAATTCGATGAAGATTCTGCCTACAAAAAATCTAGAAAGAGACTAGTTGAAGACTCTGAAGAAACATAAGTACCCAAAATTCCTAATACAACAATAAACGAAGAAAATCTAGAAGAGTATCGAAGAATGGAAGAACCTTAGGAACCTGTAGATCCACCTTAGGAAAAGAATCCTCACAAGAGGAAACCTGTATGGGTATGAGAGGCTATCCAAGGTGCAGAAAGATATGGGGTTCCAGAGGAAACACACAAAGAAAGAAAGATAACTAGGTCCTGCTCCGGATATGTAGCCCTATTATGTGACATCATTGATAAAGAACCTTCCAACTATGAAGAAGTGACAGAGAAGAAAGAATGGAAGGATGCTATGATCAAGGAGTAACAACCAATCATGAAGAATGATATCTGGGATGTTGTCCCTAGACTAGAGGGGAAGTCTATTGTGACTTCCAAATGGATCTATAAGATCAAGTATGGTGCAGATGGTAGCATAGAGAAATATAAAGCAAGATTAGTGGCTCGTGGCTTCTCCCAGAAAGAAGGAATAGATTATGACGAAACTTTTGCACCTGTAGCCAGATACACTTCCATCAGATCAGTACTTGCGCTAGTTGCAGTAATGAAATGGAAGATACACCAGATGGATGTCAAGACTACTTTCTTGAATGGTGTATTGGAAGAGGAAGTGTATGTGGAGAAACCACTCAGTTTTGAGACACATGACAGGGATACTCATGTATGTAAATTAAAGAAATCCCTGTATGATTTGAAACAGACACCCAGGACATGGTATGGCAGAATTGACAGCTTCCTATCCAGCTTGGTCTTTACTAAGAGTAAAGCAGATTCCAACCTTTACTACAAGGTTGAAGAAGGAAACCCATTGATACTCCTACTGTATGTAGATGACCTATTTGTAACTGGTATGGATGGGTTGATTGATGACAAGAAGAGGAAGCTTTCTACTGAGTTCGATATGAAGGAATTGGGTATGATGCAATACTTTCTAGACATTGAGGTGTGGTAGTATGCAGATGGAATTTCCATAGGACAAGGGAAGTATGTAGTAGAGATCCTAAAGAGGTTTGGGATGATGGACTACAAGGTCATGACCACACCTATGGCATCAAACATGAAGCTATTGAGTGATGCTTCATCAAAAGTGGTTGATGCTACGATGTATCGTCAGATGATTGGGTCCTTGATGTACCTGATGAATACAAGACCATATATTTGCTTTGCTGTGAACACATTGAGCCAGTTCCTAACGGATCCGAGACCTGTTCACTTAATTACTGCAAATCATATTTTGAGGTACCTAAAGGGTACTGTTGATTATGGGATCAAGTATGAGGTGAATCAGAAGATTAACCTGGAGGGTTATGTTGATTCAAATTGGGCAGGTAGTGCCATCAATAGGAAGAGCACTTCAGGGTGATGCTTCAGTATGGGATTAGGTGTGATCTCTTGGTTTAGTAGGAAACATTCTTGTGTGGCATCGAGTACAACTAAAGCAGAGTATGTTGCAAATTGTTCAGCTAGTTGTGAGGTAGTATGGATGAGGAAGCTACTATCTAATTTGTTTGATCTCCAGTTGGATGCTACTTGTATATATTGCGAGAACCATAGTTGTGTGAAGTTTTTAGAGAACTTGATGTTCCATGATAAGTCGAAGCATATTGAGATCAAATATCACTATATCAGGGATATGGTGTAGAGAGGAGTAGTGAAGCTCCATTATGCTGTGACAGACGAGCAGATAGATGATGTGTTGACCAAGCCATTAGCCAGAGTGAAGTTTGATCACTTCAGGGAGAATCTTGGTGTTCTCTAGATCAAGCTTCCTTCCAAGGGGAAGTGACGAGTCCGTGAGCCATTCTGACATGGTGAGAGGATTGGTTCCTTCCATGGTCAGATGTAAGTGTAGAGATGCTATAATATGATTGTGGGTTGTGTTACCACATGATCAGTGCAGAGCCATTCTGATGTGATTAAGGGATGTGTTCCCACATGATCAGATATAAGTGCTGAAGGCTGTTCTCTAGGAAAATAGAGGCACCTAGACAGTTACCAGGAATAGTCAGTGTAGAGATGAGTTCCATTCTGATATGACTCTGGTATTGGCTCCCACATGATCAGATATAAGTACAGAGACATTTTGATATGAATGTGGGATTGGCTCCCACGTGATTAGTTGTAAGTGTAGAGCCCTTCCATGGATGGTATTATTTGTGTCCTACCATGCCACTGGTTGTAAGTGCAGAGCCCTTCCATGGATGGTAGTAGTTGTGTCCTACCATGCCACTAGTTGTAAGTGCTGGGCCCTTCCACATATGATAGTAGGTCTATCCTATCATGCTGATGGTTGTAAGTGCTGGGCCCTTCCACAGATGATAGTAGGTGTGTCCTATCATGTTGATGGTTGTAAGTGTTGGGCCTTGTCGCAGATGATAGTAGGTGTGTCCTATCATGCTGGTAAATGTAAGTGCTGGTCCTTTCTGACATGGTTCTTGGATGTGTTCCTCCCATGGCTAGATATGAGTGTTGGGCGTGCCTTTCTGACATGGTGGTGGATGTGTTCCTCCCATGGTCATATGTAAGTACTGGGTGATCCTTTCTGAAATATGGTCAGATATAAGTTCTGAAGACGATAAAGACCTACATGGAGGATAGGCCTACAACCAACATGAAAAAGGGCTAGCTCTGTAGAAATTCCTGTGATGAGTAGAATTGAGATAGCACCAGTGATGCTGACCCATTGATGATCCAGATCTAGTGATGATGATCCAGTGATGATCTAGATCCAGTGATGATCCAAATCCGGTGATGATCCAGATCCAGAGTTGAAGATGAAGATGACTTGCAGATGAAGATAACTTGAAGATGAAGATGAATTGAAGATGAAAATGAATTGAAGATGAATATGACTTGATGTTGATCCAGATGATACAGAGGAGAAGACTTGTGCTGATAAATTGTGTCTAGAGAATACCTTCCTAGTTAAGAGGGAGTGTTGATGTATTTGTAACTTCAGAATGTATTCACTTGCATATCTTATGTATTGTACCCTGATTTTTATTCTAGGAAGTATCTGTAATGTAATTGAGTCATGTCATGCCCCTATGTTCCTATCGAGATATTCAACAATGTAAACAACTCATGTAAATTCATAGAGGGTAACCTTCCCTATTGTTCAATGGTTAAAGTCCCCGTAGTTGTGGGTCCCTAGGGTTATTACACTCTGCTAGAGAAGTCATCCCTAGTGAGTTATTGTTAAGTCAGGAATTAGTATAAATAGAGAGTGAGCCTCTCTA